>BLSF01000029.1:466959-523755 GCA_012862575.1 Parietichytrium sp. I65-24A
CTGCTCCTCTCTCTCTCTCTCTCTCTCTCAACAAACAAACAAACTCTCTCTTTCTCTCTCTCTCTCTCTCTCTCTCTCTCTTGCTGCGGGGACACGCGCCGCGCTTTGTGAATATAGCCGAGCCCCTCACAACAACTTGCGCCTTCGGGGATTCTTCTTACTAGAAGTGTGCTTTCTTTGGGGAAGGAAAGAAGGGAAAGAAAACGTTGTGCCAGGTTGTCTCCTTTTTTTTTCGAGAGTTTTGAGAGGTGAAAAGATAGGAAAATTGGCGGATGGCGGGGTTCGAGCTGACGCTTCCACGGTGCGGCTGTGTGATTGAGGCTGTGCGGGAGTTGGGTGGGTTACGCGCAGAGGTAGGGAGGACGTTAATGGAAAAAGGGTCTGGGGAAAATGAAGAGAATTGGGGTTCGAGCTCCGGGCTCGACGGTTGGACGAGGCAGTTGAGGTTGGGAGACCACGCACAGGTGCGAGTGGCTCGAAATTGATCCGTTCAAAACTTCACTGTGAGTTGCGGATATTTCGGACGTTCTATTCGTTGCACTTTGGTGCATGATAGTGACCACGTGACTCCTTTTGTGCTGCTCAACTGCTTCAAAGCCATTATACAAGTATCGCTCGCCTCGCTGATCCTGGCTGTCAGTTGAATGAAAAGGGTAGGCGCAGGCTGTGCCGATGCTTATGCGGCTGCGTGCTAGATCCGGCAAACATGACTTCACGTTTCCCTCCAAATGCCCTAAATGCCCTGCTCTTTTTAATTCTGCTCTGATCTGCTCTTAGAGAAAAGAGGAGCAAACGGGAGCAATTAATTGGCCTACCGAGCTCACACAATCGCACTCATTCTTGGGACAATTCCAGTCTGCCCTGGCCTTTCGCTACAGAAAGAGATGGATGGACTTTGAAAAGGGAACATGTACTGTTCAGCAGCAGCACTCCGTGGGGCCACCTACGCTTTGCTTTAAGCTGTCAAGTTTTGGTCCGGTGCACAGCGAGTACGTGGATAGTAGTCTAATGAGAGCAAGTCAAGAAGGGAGAGACAGTGTCGCTTCAAACGGATTCGGATTCCCTTCTGCAGACCGGCCAGGAGCCACAGGCAAAACTTGAACGGAAGGAAGGCTTGGAGAGGCGTGCGCAGTATCTCTCAGCACAGAGCGATCGACTTGGAACGACTCGCAGGATGAAATTCGCGGCAGCTGGAGCGTTGGCGATCGGATTGCTCGCCGCGACGGCAGAGGCCACGCGGCACTATGAAGTGGGGTAAGTTTCGATGTTTTTTAGGTTTGAGACGTCGAAATGACACGGCTTGACTGACAGGGGAACATTTGTTTCAAAACCAGGGTCATTGTGAGTGCATGCACGGATCTGACGGTTCCAGAACATTTCAATGGCACTATCAAGTACGCACAAGGCGACTACAACCAGGTGTATGGATACGGCAAATTGGACATCAAGGTGGGAGACACGACCGGGTCGGGGCGACCAGAAGGCTATTTACCTTCCTCGCCCGACACCGCAGATTTTGAGAACTCCAAATATAGTTTTATCGGAATTGTCTTCGATGGAGTTCTCGATGAGAGCAGCTATGTCAACTTGACGGCCATGACCTACTCGAGACATCAGTCTCAGACGTATTTTATCGGAATGTGCTCGCAGGCGCTTCCAACGCAGGAAGAGCATGCACAATGGACATCAAATAGCAAGGCGGCTTATGGGGTTTCCAGCTTTGGCGAAAAAATCACACTGCCGATCTATGACGAAGAAGAGTACAACTCCACCTACACCGGCAAGTGCACTTTTCAGATCCGTGTTCGAGCAATCAGCTGCGAAGATGGTGAGGAACTGGTTAATTATCAGTGCAAGCAGTGCGCAGCTGGCTACTATAGCAACGAGACCACTTCTTCGTGCCGGATATGCGCTGCAGGAAGGTACGGAAGTGGAGATAAGTATGCAACGAATGAATTGTGCGATGGCGAGTGCAAAGCGGGCTACTACTGCCCAAGCGGGTCCACATCCGCAACGCAATCACAATGCTCCAACTCCGATCCTGAGTTGTATTGTCCGAAAGGCTCTGCAGAACCCTCCAAAGTTCCGGCAGGGTATTACTCAGTGTCAGCCTCGACGACGCGATCCAGCTCGAACCGCGAAGACATCGAGCCATGCACCCCTGGGTCGTACTGTTTGAACGGTGAAAAATTCGAGTGTCCTGAAGGATACTACACAGACGAATATGGCATGGAATCCTGCTCATCGTGCTCGTGCGACAACGGGCAGTATGTTTCGGAATGTGGCGGAGCGCTTGGACCTGTTTGCGAAGAATGCAAAATTAAGTCGAGCAGCGCTTGCCCATCTGGAACCCATTTTGTCGCATGCGACGGATCTTTAAGCGAAGACCTTTCCATGTGCCTTACTTGTGCGGACTACTCTCTGACTGGCCAAGAAGGATCGGTCGCCAACGTTACCGGAGAGGAGACCACCAACCCTCGTGATGAAGTGTACAAAGAATTTTGCACAACCATCAACCAAGGGATTGAGGCATGGGTTATTGGTGCTGTCGCTGGAGGCATCTTTCTAATTTGCTTCATAATTGTCTTCTGCATCCTTCGAAAGCGTCAGCAGATGAAACTCCGCATGCAGCAATTGGATGAGCAAAACAAGAGTCTCGAAAACGATCAAGAGATTAACTTTTCGATGAGTGCAAACATCAATCCAATGCTCCGGGGAGACAATGGAAAGAGCAAACGCGATCGTGAAATCCTTGAACGTATTCATCTTGAAGAGCTCGAAGAGGTCAACAGCCACAAGCGAGCTCTGGAGGATGAGCTCCGAAGACTGAAGAAGGAAGCTCAACAAAACGAGGTCGACAGCGAAGCGGCCAGCAAGAAATTCCAGTCCGGCAAACGGGTCACCAAGAAAGAGTTTCAGGGCGACTTGGCAGCAATACAAGTATAAATTTATTCTTTCCTATTCCGATAACTCAATTTTAATTCTTTTGGACGCCCCAACCGCCTACTGTTCGAATGAAACTTTATCCCCAATCTACCCGACTCGGTTTTCATCCATGTCGAATTTGGTCGAATAAACTTGTCACTACTAGAAATCCCGCCATATCACTTGTAGTACTGCAAGTTCAGAACAGAATCACCACGGAATTCAGTTCAGATGCAAAGACGACCGATCCCAAATGAAATGGTGTTTCATCACGCTTATCGATTCCACCTTTGAACTTGGACGCATGGGTACGCCGATGCTCACATGTTGACTTGCGCATCGAGCCGCAGACCCAAAACCAAAAGCCAACACCAAAACCAAAACCAATTCACACCCGAAGCGAAGCGACACAGTCACAGTCAAACACCTACAACTAAATCACCACAATGTCTATCGAGAACAAGAACCTCGTCTACACCGCTCAGCCTGCGGTCCCTCAAGAGGCGACCCCTCAGTGCTCACAGCCACAGCAGCCACTTCCGCAGCAGCAACCTCCGCAAGCTGTTTACTATGTGCAGAACGAGATGCAAATGCCAGCGCAACAGCGCTTCCAAATCCCAACCTCGCCTGACGGAATGCAGTGCCCTTGTGGGAGACCACAGCTTGTCAGCGAGACTCGAATCAGTCTCGGTCAGATCATCACATTCGTCGCACTTCTTCTCATCTTCTGGCCAGTGTGCTGGATCCCGTTCGTGGTAAGCTCGTGCAAGGAAAAGTCCATCAAGTGCGTTTCGTGCGGCCGCACATTGCAGCGCGAGAGCGGCTGCTGCTGCTGATCAGAAAGGCAGATGCTCGAACGAACACACGTGTAAAAATATGTTTCATTGTAGACTAAACCCAATTGCCCTGAAAATGTTATATTGACCATGACAAACACAAATTTTCAAATTTGAAGCTTCCTGTATATTTTTGTGCAACAAATCATCATGCGAGAGAATGTGTTGATCACATCAGATTGACGATGGAGTTCAAATCCAGACGTTGAGGAGATCGCATGTCGCCAGCTGCAAGCGATCGCCACGTTCCGCTTCTTATCGCTTCCCATCTCTTCCCAATGCCGCGGCTCTCAGCATTTGTCCGAATCGATGTCATGTGGCCCATGCATGCACGATTACGATTCTCTTCGCCTTTGTCCTAACTGTAAGCAAACTTATACTAACTCATCGCTGTTCAGGAAAAATAATTCAGCGTGTGCACTAACATTCCGAAACAGCCCATCGCTAGTCCCTGTCAGTACTCACAGTCAGTTCAGGTGCTGACAGTTCAGAACGATATCACGACAGAATCCGGATTCAGAAACGATGAATTCAAGTGGAACCTGGTTCGTCACGCTTATTGATTCCACCTTTGAACTTGGACGCATAGGTGCGCCGATGCTCACGTGTTGACTTGCGCATCGAGCCGCAGACCCAAAACCAAAAACCAACACCAAAACCAAAACCAATTCACACCCGAAGCGAAGCGACACAGTCACAGTCAAACACCTACAACTAAATCACCACAATGTCTATCGAGAACAAGAACCTCGTCTACACCGCTCAGCCTGCGGTCCCTCAAGAGACGACCCCTCAGTGCTCACAGCCACAGCAGCCACTTCCGCAGCAGCAACCTCCGCAAGCTGTTTACTATGTGCAGAACGAGATGCAAATGCCAGCGGAACAGCGCTTCCAAATCCCAACCTCGCCTGACGGAATGCAGTGCCCTTGTGGGAGACCACAGCTTGTCAGCGAGACTCGAATCAGTCTCGGTCAGATCATCACATTCGTCGCACTCCTTCTTATCTTCTGGCCAGTGTGCTGGATTCCGTTCGTAGTAAGCTCGTGCAAGGAAAAGTCCATCAAGTGCGTTTCGTGCGGCCGCACATTGCAGCGCGAGAGCGGCTGCTGCTGCTGATCAAGAAGGCAGATGCTCGTACGAACATATCATTTGTTGTAGACTAAACCCAACTGACCTGGAAATGCTGTATTGATCATAACAAACACAAATTTTCAAGCTTCCTGTATATTCTTGTGCAAACAAGTCATCATGCGAGAGAATGTGTTGATCACATCAGATTGACGATGGAGCTCAAACCCAGACGTTGAGGAGTTCGCATGTCGCCAGCAGCAGGCGATCGCCTCGCTTCGCTTCTCATTGCTTCCCATCTCTTCCCAATGCTGCAGCTCTCAGCCTTTGTCTGAATCGATGTCATGTGGCCCATGCATGCACGATTACGATTCTCTTCGCCTTTGTCCTAAGCAAACTTATACTAACTCATCGCTGTTCAGGAAAAATAATTCAGCGTGTGCACTAACATTCCGAAACAGCTCATCGCTAGCTAGTCCCTGTGTCAGTACTCACAGTCAGTACAGGTGCTGACAGTTCAGAAACGATATCACGACAGAATCCGGATTCAGAAACGATGAATTCAAGTGGAACCTGGTTCGTCACGCTTGTTGATTCCACCTTACAACTTGGACGCATAGGTGCGCCGATGCTCACATGTTGACTTGCGCATCGAGCCGCAGACCCAAAACCAAAAGCCAACACCAAAACCAAAACCAATTTACACCCGAAGCGAAGCGACACAGTCACAGTCAAACACCTACAACTAAATCACCACAATGTCTATCGAGAACAAGAACCTCGTCTACACCGCTCAGCCTGCGGTCCCTCAAGAGACGACCCCTCAGTGCTCACAGCCACAGCAGCCACTTCCGCAGCAGCAACCTCCGCAAGCTGTTTACTATGTGCAGAACGAGATGCAAATGCCAGCGGAACAGCGCTTCCAAATCCCAACCTCGCCTGACGGAATGCAGTGCCCTTGTGGGAGACCACAGCTTGTCAGCGAGACTCGAATCAGTCTCGGTCAGATCATCACATTCGTCGCACTTCTTCTCATCTTCTGGCCAGTGTGCTGGATTCCGTTCGTAGTAAGCTCGTGCAAGGAAAAGTCCATCAAGTGCGTTTCGTGCGGCCGCACATTGCAGCGCGAGAGCGGCTGCTGCTGCTGATCAGAAAGGCAGATGCTCGAATGAACACACGTACGAACATATCATTTGTTGTAGACTAAACCCAACTGACCTGGAAATGTTGCATTGACCATGACAAACGCAAAATATTTTTTGGAGCTCCCTGCATGTTCTTGTGCAAACAAATCATCATGCGAGAGAATGAGTTGATCAGAAGCCCATTGAAGACAATGTTGTAGCAGAAGATTCGACTTAAAAAACGTGTGAAGTGTACGTACACGCATCTTGCTGGCGTGTTACACAATCCCGCTCGCGAAACTCTGTTATACGATAGCGAGGAGGTAGGTCCAAGACTTTTGAATCAGCCAATCAAGGGAGAATATCTTTCTTTTTTACACGTTTGAGAATAAAAAAGAAACTAAACACGTTGCGTAGACCCGTAAATGTGAATGCAAGGCAAAGCTGCAATGTCGTGAAGAATTCCGAAGTTTTAATGAGATCCTCTCCAGTTGATGACGGATGAAATAATGGACCTTCCTGAGTACTCGTGATCTGCGACTTTGCGTGTCGCAGAATCTTTTAGAATCTTCTGAGCGCACAAACCTAACGAAGCTGGTGCTTCGTGTCTTACTCGTCATCCGAAGAGTCATCCAGGACCATATTTTTTCGAATTTTAGGAGCGCCCTCATCATCGTCATCGTCATCATCGATAACAACTCCTTTCTTTGCTGCGCCAGTGGCCGCCCCACCGGTCTCAGCGTCGCCAGTCTTGTTCCTCAACTCTTCTGCATCTTCAGAATTCTTACCACCGGCCGTAGAGGTTGACGGCTTCGCTTTGTTTCCTGCATCGGAGTCTCCCGATTCCATCTCATCTTCTTCGTCAGAGCTCTCAGAGTCCGACTCGCTGTCAGAGTTTCTTGCTCGCTTCTTGGCCGCCGCCGCCTTCCTCTTGGCGTTGTAACGCCTTTCCTCGTCTTCTTCGCTCTCTGACGTCATCTCTGCTTCGCTACCAAAGACATCCTCGTTGGCGCTTGACTTCCTCTTCCTACTTCTGCGGGCTGAGCGATCATCCTCATAACCTTCCACAAGGAAGTCTTCGTTGAACCCTGGCTTACGACGCTTTGAAGCGCTGTCCTTGGTACGCTCACGCTGGCGTCGCCGATTCTTCTCTTCCAGAACCTTCATCCTCGCGTCTTGCTCGCGGACTGGGTCGTGGGTTGTCGTAACGGTCTTCACTTTGACCGCCTTGAGCATCTTTGCTTTGACTTTCAACTCCATGTCTCTGTGCACTGCCGAAGACAGACTTGTGGGTCGAAACTGCAAGCTCTGCTTCACGCCCCCAAGCCCTTCCAAGCAGCGGCGCCCAAGTGAGGTGTCTGAGGTCATTGTAAAGGCGAAATGGTTTTGAAGATCATTTGTCTTGACATCGAAGACCTCTTCGCCGATCAAGAGCTGCATGGACCCGTCCGACCATTGAACGAAACGACTGTTTCCTTCCATCGCAGGGACACCTTTGTCATCAACGATGGTCTCCCCCTTCTCGTCCTTCTTGAATCGCCAGCGAATTACATTTTCTCCGACGTACTCTTTGCCCATGTTGTTCAGTCGCTTCTCCTCATTCTTTTCACTGTACATGCTTGCATCGTAGCACCGTGGTTCCAAGTGCAAAAAGTTGGGAAGCTTGACCAGCCGAATTTCCTCTGCATCTTGAAGAAGTCTAGTCGCAGGGATTTGAATTGAAGGAGGAAACTTGATCGGCTTTGCAGTTGATTTCACCTCGCCAAATTCGCCAATTTCATCTTCACCCTCATCGTCGCTCGAACCATCTTCCCTCAGCGTTCTGGCTGGCCTCCGCTCCAGAGCGTCCGAGTCAGAATCGGAGTCAGAATCTAACCGGGTGTCAAATGCCTTCTTGAACTTCTTCTTGCTGCTCTTCGCTTTCTCCTTGGCATCGCCGTCGTCATCTTCGTCATCGTCACCATCCAGCAAAGCCGCCACCTTCTTCGAGCCGCTCTCCTCAGCCTCCTTCTTCTTTTGCTCCTTCTTCTGCTCCTGATCGTCGTCATCGTCATCGTCATCGCCGAAGAGTTCATCTTCGTCGTCGTCATCATCGTCTGAATATCCGCCGGCCATCAATTCGCTAACCGCCTTGGCATTCTTCTCCTTATCCTTGTCACTTTTCCCGTCCTCCTTTGCCTTCCCACGGCTCTCAAGCGTTGGTTCTTCTTCTGCGTCTGACATCTTCTCTGCCCCACCGTTCGCAACTCCCAAGAGACCCAGGACCCAAGATCACAATCACACGCTCACGCCTATCGCAGTGCTATCCGATGCAATGCAATTCCGCAAACGCAAACGCAAACTTTTGCTTCCCTACAAACTCCAAACTCCAAAATGCAAACTCCAAAATGCAAACTCCAAACTTCAATCTCCAAAATACAAACTCCAATCTCCAAAATACAATCTCCAAACTCCAAACGCAGAAGAGTGTCTAGTTGAGATGACGGAATCCCCGTGAGATTTCTCACACAATTACTATGGCCACGCTATCTTTCGCTCCCTCTTTCCGCACACGAAACCCAACCTCAAGCAGCACAGAGAGTGCAACGTATTTTTTTAAAAGTGTCCCCGCTCTCACAAGAGTCCAAAAGAGTCCAAAAGAGTTCAATTCGTTCCTCCTCTCTTCTCTCCTCTGCGGTTTGCGAAAGATGAGTTGGCCCTCACAATAACCGTAAATCCGGCCCAGATCTGCCCCGCCGTGTGCCCTCTGCACCCCTCCTGTCCCACTCACACAGCACCTGCGGGCCCGACTAGGAGATACAAGCGGACGCTACTACGTCTGTGCACCGCAAAAAGCTTCCCGGCGTCCCACGTATTGGAGACAGGGACTGTTTGGCAGTTTTTTTGGTTTTTTTTTCGATTTTTCCCTGCCTTTTTCTTATGTTTCTCAGGATTTCTTTTGGCTTTTTCCTTGGTTTGATCTTGACACCCGCAGGTTTTGGTTCAAAGTTCCGAGGGAATCTTCTTCTTGATTCTGAGGAACTGGAAGAACTATATTTTGTTCGTCATCTATCCGTTGGGCGCGGGTGGGGCCGGCATAGGCAGCGCTAGGGTGGATGCAATGTTTTTGAGTTTCTTTCTTTTTTCCAAATTCCATTAGTTTGGTTGAATGTTCGTTCATTGTTCAATGAATGGAGGTGTTGGAACGAGAAAAAATGGATTGATGGAAAAGTGAGTCAAAATTATTAGGCAAGTTGGATTCAACATGAGATGAGTGAAGGCAAATGGAAATAGAATGGTAGTCGAACGGCGGTCTTGGAAGCCTCCCGTGTCAGGTCAAGTCTCGTCTTGTCTCGTCTCTGTCTAGAAGCTGCGCAGAGCCAACGCGACTGACTCATCCATGCGAATGTTCAATAAATAAATAAATGCCTGCGCCGGACTAACGCGTCAGACAGATCAGATGTACACACGATCGCACGCACATTGCCGACAATTCGCTCTCCAGCTAGACTTAAGGAACGTTTCCGCTGACGCGGTTGCAAAGAAGAAGCGCGACAGGTTTTGTGTATTATGCTTGTGATATTTGGATGTCAAGAATGACAGGAGTTGGACTCTCACTCCGGATCCGCAAAATGCCGCATCAGAGCGGCATTTCATTGATGGTAGTAGCGCCGGCCTGCCGCATCTTGAGCGATCGTCACCCGTCGAGCATCGAGCAACAAGCTCCTCGGAAGATGCAGAGCAGAACAATCAGACTTCATGATGCAGGTTCCGCCAATCAGTCAGTACAATCGCGAGAGGAAGGAGACTCGATGTGAGCTTCTCTCAGGGCCGGGGCTGGCCGCGAAAGCTATGGCCTCTTCGTTTGGCTTGCAATTGTGCGAACGAGCATTTCGCCAGCGACCTAGCCTACGAGCTACTTCTTTTTGTGCTCTCCGAGTCAGTCGTTGAGAGACTTGGAGGTGTGGGTTTGTCCGGTGAACAGCGCGTGTGCTGTGCAGTACTACCGCGCACGCTGCTTTTGAAATGGACTCAGCGATTGATGGATGCGAAATGACAGTGAATGAATGAATGAATGAATGAATGAATGATTGCAGTTTAGAGGACATTCGTTCACTCACTCAGAATCCAGGTATGAGTCGATCTATGGAGCTGTCCAGTACACGTTTCTCTGCAATTTTGACTGGCCCATGCTTCTCCTTTTCTTCGTCAGGAGCATTGAAGACGAAGCAGAAGAAAAGAAAAAGAAGGGAAAGAGTGAGGCTGGACTCCCTGTGCTAGCTAGCCTCCGCGATACATCGACCGTGAAAAAGTGACCCGGACCAATCACAGACAGACAACACAGCACAACGAAAAGAATTGAGTCAATTACTCTATATTCTGAATTCCGAACACTGCCAAACCCAAGAAAGGCGTTAATTGCAAGCTCAGCTCAGCACTCGCTCCTCTTCCTTCCTTCCTTCCTTTCTCACACGCCAATCGCAACCACAATCACAATCACAATCATAGTCTTGTTCCCATTTCTTTCGTTTACTTTCGTTTAGTTTAGTGCAAGGTTTAGTCAATACTTTCTTCGCGCACGTAAACTACGTAAACGGACTTTTGCCGAAAAACAAGATTGATTACATTGATTACATTGACAGGAAGGGAACGCGAGGCTGGAGAAGGGTGAAGCAGCGCAGCGCAGCGAGCGGTACGTCAGTCAGTCAGTCTGTCTGTCTGTCTGTCTGTCTGTTTGTCTGTTTGCAAGAACAAGGTCGCGAGCACGTCTTATCGCTCGGTTGCTTGGTTGCTTGGTTGCTCGGTCGCTTGGTGTTACTTGGTCACGCGGAGTTTCCTGTTTCCACACGCTACAACTCCTGTGGTGATAATTGCATGCTGGCTGTTGCTTGATTGGCGCTGTGTGTTTCATTCAGTTCGTTGCCTGCTGGCGCCGGGAGTCTGGAGTCTACGTGGGGGGGGCATCCAGGTGAGGTGCTGTTTGCATGGCCGTGGGGTGAGTGGAGAGGCGCACAGCGGCTTGAAAGGCGAGCACCATGAATGTCAACTTTGACAGGCTGACCGCCGCAGAGGCGTACGAAGTCAACCGTCGAGCAACTCAGCATCAGAAGAATCTCGCGCTGATTCGCCAAGGAAAAGGCGAGTATAAGAACTGGAAGACGCTGGACAATGCCCCTCCGAAGACGTACGGCTTGAACCGGAATCGGTCGGCTAAGAAGAAGCAGGAGCAGCTCTTTCGCAAGAGGGAGATCGAGCGAGAGAATGCGCGCTTATTAGACCGCATGTCGCAGATTTTGAACAGCGAGCAAATGAACAACAAATTGAAGCGCGTCGGCCCGAAATCGATCAGGGAAAAGGTGCGCAAAAGCCAGCTCAACGTCATTAAGCAAGAGAATATTATGCTTGTGAAGCGTCTTTCGCAAGCACAGCCAGTTTACAAGGCGGAGAGATTTGACAAGGAATACGAAGTTAACGCAAACTACGTTCGCAACCTCAGCTATTTCGAGCGAAGCAAGAATCGAGTCTCAATTTCCCAGAGGAGCTCCATTCTGGAGACAGAATACGAAAGTGTCCAACTCTCTTCGCCGACATCTCCAAAGGAGAGCTTGGAATTGAAAAAGCCTTCACAACCAAAGTCCCCGGCCCAAATTCGCCAACCACAGCGTCCCGGGAGACCTTCATTGCGGCAAAAGCCGAATTCTATTCGCACACGACGCGCGCAGGGAAAAGGAGCTTCAAAGCATTCCCGCTCGGACAACGTGGAAGAGGCCGAGGGGTACATCGAAGTCGGGGGAAATGTGGATGACAAGTATGCTGATCGTGTAGAAGCTATGGCCGATCTCGGGGTGCGGCAAGAAGCTCAGGATGAAGGAAAGTTGGGCGCGGCAAGCTTGGATGGGGAAGCATCGAGTGCGGAATACCCCAGCCAGATTGGTGGAACTAGCCTCGCTGCGTCGATGAGTTTGCAAGGTATTCAAAACGTCCTGGAAGACCACGACAATGACAAGAGATGGGAGGAAAACGAGCGCAACAAACACAAAAAGGCGAAAAAGAACGTGTTGACTTCCAAGCTTCCAGAATACTACTCCAGCAAGAAAGCCATACGCTTAAACCCCTCAACCCGCGCCATGGTTCGCGCAGTCTGGCTGGGCTTCAGAAAGGAGATAGAAATCGCAATCTTTGATATGGCAAAGAACAAACAAACACTGCTCTGTTTAACTCCTGCCCAGGTCAAGGCGGTTGCAAAGCAGTTCGCGGCTTACACTAGCAGGGGTAGCATCAAGAACATTATCGAGTTCTGCATCAGCTCGCTGCAAATGAGGAAAAATCACTTTCTGCTCGAATTTGCTGCACAAGACGGATCTCACGGTGTGCTGCAAGCTATCAAACCTAAAGTTATCGAGCGCGTTCGCACAATTTCCAAGTCGATGAGTGAGATATACTCTCACCTTGCACCAGTCGATGCCCAGTTGACGAGATCAATGTCTCGCGCGTTGCACGCTTCCGGTATTGACCTGTCCAAGTTCGCCTTTAGACAAGCCCGTTTGGAATGGGCCCACGAGGATCGAAAATTAAAATTATTGGCCGAAGAAATTGGGGTTGATAAGAAAGGTGAGCCCGTGCTTTCCCCAAAGCATGGAAAGACAGGAGTCAAATGGTACAACTTTAGCGTAGGATTCACCGCGGCACACTCTATTGCAGAGCAAGAGAAGGAGGCTATGACAATTTTTCAGTGTGTCAAGTCGCTCACTTTGTGAGCTCTCTGCTCTGAGCATTCTCGCTCATGTTCAAACAATACCCGTCGTGCACCATTGCCATCGAGACGGAGACCGAAAAAGCTGCGCTCCAACCCTAGTATTTTTGGAGCGAGCGCATGACGTGTCGATTGCCCTTGTAGCCGGGCGGACGCGTACTGAGCGAAGAGAAATATCAGCACGGTCGTACTTTATATGTTGTTGAATATTTCGTTTGAGTAATATAATAGCCTCTCTCGCGTAGATTGTAGAAAGTGTCTGAGCAAAATATTTTTTACTGTGTCTCCTGGAGAAGTTGGCTTGCTACTCTACTACTCTTTTTCTTCACGACCCCGTACCTCGTAATCATATCACAAGCTGTCTATTATTTGGTTCAGAACAATTGTGGTGCCGTGAATCTGTGTCTCCAGTGGTTAGAGAGAGAAACGAGAAGATCGAGAGTGTGACGGGCTGAGTTTTTCTGGGTTTAATACGTCTGTAAACTATAAACTCGCCTTCCACATAAAACTAACTCTATCAAATGTGATTGCCCCTTTGGGCCAGTTTAAGCATAGGTTCTTCTTCAGGTCGATTCACATACGATCGGTGTCCCACAGAGAAAAGTGCGTCAATAATACCCTCTCCGAATGACTACATTGGCGTTATTACGTAGAGACGCCACTTGAGCAGGAATGTTATTCTCAGCCCAAACGCGAAGAACGCGTTGGTACCTCTGCTTATCCAGGTACATTGGCAATGAAGGTACCACGTGCTGATCATCGCCATTTTCATCAACGTAGAGGGACTCCCAGTACGCAGAAAGTTGCCCATTGATCAGGAGGATGCTACTGGAGCGCCTGAATAACAGGACTACACCGATGCCGTTGTGGTATTCCTCTGTGTGACGAGTACACTCTCCACCCTCTGCTGATCGCGATTGGGATGAAGATGAGGTGTTCTTCCTTCCGGCATTCAGGACTTCTCCACAGATGAGACAGATGGCTTTGTCGTTTGCGTGCTCCTTTTCGCTGGCACCTTGATGAAGTTCGACGTACTGTTCAGTGTACAGATTGCGTAGCTTTACGAGTGGGCGGACGGCCAGCGGCTTCATCTTGAATAAAGGCTCAAAGTGAGGTTTAGGGTGGCTGAGAGTTTGCATTTCAGGGCCATCACTTCGAGAAAACATGGAGCCAAAACCTTTCCCGTAACGACCGTCAGACACAGGACTGCCAAGACTGGCAGAATTTGCGCCTCCCCGCTGGAATCGGGGGATCCACTTGGGCGTGCAAATCAGAACCTGGTCAATCCAGTCTGACAGCAAATGGGTCATCTTTTCGTGCTGCATAATCTCTTGCGGGCTAGGAAGATTTAACTTGGATTCCATATATACCGAGATCTTCTCTCGTGGCACCAATTTGAGCTCATTATTTGAAAGCGTTTGATCGGCAAGGTGAGAGATGATTTGAGCAACGTGGACGAATCCAGACACGGCATCGACCAGCGCTTTACTGAGGGTTTCAGGGTGGGCATTCAGTGAGCCATGGTTTTGGTAACGATCAAGAAGAAATTCGCGCATATCTAGTGCTCCTTGAAAAACCCCAACTTGCTCTTCGCCATCCCCGAACCCATGCCGTACGCTATGCCGGCCATGCAAGTGCCCCCCCATAGCGAACGTGTCCTGCTCCAAGCCGGACCTGTCATCGGAAGACGAAAATCCAGGCCCGGAGAACCCGACGTCAAACGACTCTCCGCGAAAACGATTTGACCCAGATATATTTCCAGATTTGAACTGCAGCGAATTTCGCTCTGGATACTCGTCCAAATTCCTGTCATCCACAGTAAATGCAGCCGCTTCCTCTATATCTTCTGGGCACAGTTCCAAGAGTACCTGGGCCAGCTTGAGAATATAGGTTGCACGGATAGATTGAGCGACGTTCTCTGGAGCACAGTCACGGAAGACAGAGAGAATCAAGAGCATCTCTGGGCTTTGATGAAGGACGCAGTGGTAGTCCAGCGACCTCTTTTCTGAAAACATTTCAAACATTTCAGAGTTGAGGTGGTGCATACCGTTGCCGCCATCCGCGAGCAAGAACGCTCGACAAGCCTCAAACATGCGGCGCATTCTTTTCACAACGTTAGTAGGGATAATTGGAGACTGAAACTTCTCAAAGGAGGCTGCTTCCCGTTCTGCCAAAAACGTGAGAGCCACTGAAAACACGATAGCGATCGGGTCCTCGTAGAACTGATGGCGTGGAGTTTCGCGTTCGTTGTGCAAGACCATCGTTTGCATTTCACGCAATCGGCCTTGCTCGGAGTGGAAGTTGAAGGTGTCTCGGAAAGGTACGTCAGCCTTTCGATCTTGGTTTATAGCCATACTGTGCAACGAACCAGACAGAGGCTGGAGATGCTTGCTGCTGAATTCCATAAATTCCTGCAACTGAGTTGCTCGAATTGGAGAATTAAGCTCGTAACCTTCAACTTCGCTTTCGTCTGGCTCGTTCACAGAGCCTCTTGAGGGTGGAAGCACGGGGCTCCGGCTTGCAATGGGAGAACCAATCCAGCTGTTGCTTCCAACTCGAGGGCTTGATGAATCCACCGGCATGGAGGGCGCTGACGCGTGGCGGGCAAACCACATGGCCGTGCGGTCAAGGTAAGCAGCGCGAGTTAGTAACGCGTCTCCTTCAGCGGGGAACGCCCCGCTTCGTGCGTCAAACTCCAGCGGACCAGCTCCAACATGATCAGAGGAGAGCGTTTTGGGCAAGTAGACGAGGCCCGGCGGGATGCATGGAATCTCGAAATTAGATATAGTCTTGCACAACGGGCAGAAGAACTCGCTCTTCCTCGAGTCGAGCGAGTTTCCCGAAAAATTTTGGATGGAAGTGCGGTACCTCTCCAAGCACTTTTGATGAATGGCATGGCCACACAGCTGGATCACGTGATTTCGCCCTTCTGATTCGGGCCAGTACACACAGAAACCGAGTTTCATAGTCTCGGTTTTTTCACGAACCAACACATCGTTTCTCTGCCTATACCCGATGTAACAGGTGGGACCATCGTCGACCCTATGGCGCTCGTGGCAAGACACGCATTCCGGGCCGCGCCACATTTGCCGCTCAACGAGGGCATGCTTCATCATTAGTTGGAACGCGGAGATTTCGTCGGGCATGCCCTCTCCCGAAGGATCCACGTTTTCGTCCGTCATATCCCTGTCAAAGAGAGGAGGTGGCAGAGTGGAATCGTCCGTGTCCATGCCCGGCGGGTTCATAGGCTCCAGTGTACTTGACTGGGCCTGCTTTGCGAACATGCCCAGGTTGCTTTGGCGTACGGTTGCGCTCAGCGCGGAATGCCTTCCCGCAGCGACGTAGGCGTTGCTTAAGCTGCTTGGTCGTCCGACAGAAGCGAGATCAAACGTATCGGAGGCGCCGTCGTCTGAATCGTTTGTGCCAAACTTGGTCTTCTTGTTGTCAGTTTCCACCTCCGCACCAGCCTGGTCAGCGGCGCTGGACTCTTCAAGAAAGCCAACCTCTTTGGCAAAAAGTTCGCTGGCCTGCTTTTGAGACTCTTGCATGCTTTTCATGGCAAATCGCTGAGCCTTCCGCTTGCGAGACTCCTTCTCTTTCTCGGCTTGCAATGCTGGCTTCCGGGCCTTGTAGGCCTTTTTCATCCGCTGCTGCACCTTATCGTCCATTAGCTGAACTTGGGAGAGGATCCAGCGCACGCTCTCCCTGTTCGTTTCGTCGATTCGCGGGTCGTTGTACCAAAAGGAGAGAAGACACTCCAGGGTGGACTGCTTGTAAAGAGTATCCTTTGCGAGTAAGAATTTGGTCACAAAGTGTGGAACAGAGCCGACTGGGTAGGGAGCGAGTGGAGGAGGCATGGCACCAGACGCGCTATCTGTGACAGAGGAAGTCGGCGTCGTCGGCGAAGTGTTCCCGGCTCCAGATTCTGACTCTGCGTCCCTTCCATAGTCTGGCCCAAACTTGCTGCGAAGGTAGAAAATTTGCAGAGTCATCAAGTGCAGCGCATTACTCAGAAACTGAACACCAAAGCTGGACATCCTGGGCGGGTTGCTTCCAGTGGCCTTGCCGCTAGTACCTCCTTGGCCTGGGCTCCCTGTCTGTGCCTGGCCTGGGCTCCCTGTCTGTGCCCTGCCAAGGCCCTCCGCAGCAGAGAGTGCCTGAGGAAATGGAAGCTTGCTGGGGTCAAAATCGTGAGTCGCCTGACCCAAATTGGCGGCCAGAACCTGCGGGTCTTCCTTGCAGATCTTCACAAGGATCTGACGGAGAAGAACAAATGTGGAGTTGCAAAGGAGCAGCTTCTCGCGAACGATGCGAAACATCGGATGCACGTCGTCGTGCCAACAGGTGGCTGGGAGAGGGTGTTGTCGGATGCTGGAAGACCGAAGTTTCAGATCGCCAGGAAAGCAAGGCTTGTCCGTAGGCTTTGATTGGCGCTTTTGCAACCACTGATCCCTCGCAGTTTCTTTTTCTTCACGAGCCAGTCGGTGAAACAAAGGGTCAAAAGTTAAGAAAGCCTCAGGCTTCAGCTCAAACTGTGTGGGGCCAAGACTATCTGTGCGTGTAATCTCCCTCGCGACATCGTTCAAGACTCGCTTGATATCCGTTGCTGAAACTTGAACACCGACCTGCTTGAGGTGAGTGCACTTTTCATTGATTTGACTTACGGTCTTCCTCTCCACTGCGAGGAAATGCACGACTTCGCGACGAAGAATTTTGTCTGAAGTGGCCACAATCCGCGGGTCAGAAAAATCCGAGGCGCCAAATTCTCGTTTCAAGGCCAACGGCGTTGGCGTTGGGAGCTCTGTGGCAACCACACACAAAAGCTCCAGCATGCTGACAGCCAACTTTTCCAGCTGCTGATGACTCCGGCCCAAGTTGAATCTAGTATCTTCCTCCTCTTCGGAAATAGGAATTAGCCATCTTGCACGGGCAGCTAGAGCGGCCTCATGGGCAGCGGCGTCGGATGGCATGAGGTTCAGACCGATCCAGTCAACCAATTGAAATGCCGTGACTATATAATTCACTAGAACATCACCTGGCAGGCTGAGGGCCGACATTTGCAAAACTCGAATGTCCATAAACATCCCGGAAATGAAGGGCAAGGACTGATAATTAATGGCCTGCGTGGTGACACCTTCGTTTCGGTTCCACATTTGTGCATTCGTCTGGGCAAAGAAGATAAGGGCGTTGAGGGGCTGGCGAATCAAGCTGAGCCAGAATCGGGGGGAGCCCACCAAGGAGAGCCGATCGAAATGCTCCTTCGAAAGAGTAGAGGAGATGCACACAGATTGCAGCATGGCAAAGAAGCGCTGCAGCAGACAGTGAAAAGTGACTGGCTGGGAAGAAACTTCGTATGGGATGTACGGATGGCGGCCGAGTCTAGATTCCACCTGCACGACAACATTTGGGTTGGCGTCGTGTGCCTCCAGAAGAGCGTTGACCCTGTTGTACGCAAAGTTTAGCAGACGGAGACACCATTCGCCGTGCTCAAGTTCCGCGTTCTTCAAGTCGAGCTTGATATGACGAGACTGGCCGTGCACCGTTGTAAACTCGAGGTCTCTATCGTCAATACTGATCACATCCCCAAACATGAGATACTGGGTGAAATCAGAGAATAGAGAGAGGAAAGAAAGACTGAGGTTGAAAGCCGGAACCCAGCGATCGTCGCGCTCTGGTCTGGAAGGCTTTACGATCCTCTTTTGCTCGTGCAGGCCGTATACGTAGTCAAGCAACTGCAACCAGGCGTCGAGGTAGGCCGGATCTTGGGTCAGAAGGTAGCGTGACATTCCTGGTGTGTTAAGGACATACTGCAAGTCAGTCACGAGAGACTTGGTCTTGCGATGAGTCAGCACAGGGCTGAGCAGGTCAAATTCGATGATGTTTGGATTGTCCAAGGAGGGACGCCCACAGTATTTGATGGTATCGTATAGACTCCCGAGGATAGAGTACAAGAATTTGTGCTCTTGCACGAGCATGAGCACGTGGTTCGGCCGGTTGAGAAACTGCACCGAAAGACCAAAGATCGTATCCAGGTCTGACATTTCAAGTAACGGCACCCTCTTTATTCTTGTCAATGCGCACTCTCGGTACGTTTTGGCAAAGGCGATTGCGAAGCGTTGCTTGAACAACCCGTCTACAAGAAGACGAATGTACAAGTTGCGAAGCGCTTTACTGCAAGACTCTGGCAGCTTGACGTCTTGGATGATCAGCTGTTTCAGTGGCACCAGAGAGCAGCCGATTTGAGTCTGGTCGGAAGTTTCGTCCAGAGTGGTTGGCACGTCATCGGTGAGAGCATGGCAGGTAATTCTAGTGAAGGCGTCGGAGTCCACGCAAATACCTTTCAAAAGCCAGTTGGTGAGATGTTCGATAAAGTACGACACTCGAACGGCTGGAGCATTTTTTACAACGAGTCGAAAATAGGGACTGATTCTTAGCTCGCGCTCCATTCGAAAACAGTGGTCGATGTTCTGCATGTTAATGGCAGTGATAACAAAAGGCTCTACATCCCTTTGAAGAGTGAAACTTGGTCTCTCGCCACGCTTTGAGCCGCGGTCAAGGCAGGCCAAAACTTTGACAAACCAAGTTCGCAATAGAATCCGAATTGTAGTCTCATCCCTAGCATCGCGTTGCCGCAGGCTATTGCTCTGCGTTGCGCTTGCGATTTGAATGCACAGCCTATCCATGTCTACATGAAGAGATGATCCCAGGTGAGCCTCGTCCAGGGCCTCCAATACGGGCTCCAATACGAGCTCTGACCGATCCAAGTACGCGAGGTCTGCAATCCCTCTAACGACCTCCTCTACCACAATCTTCGCGGTCGGTATAATTTCATTGGGGAGGTTCTGAACAGGGTTTGTGTGCGAGTCAGAGCCAGCGCCGTGCCTCGAACAGAAACCTTTCGGGTCCCAGGCGCCGGGGTCTCCACAATCACAGCAGCCTCCGGCGTCGGTCATGACGTGATAAAAGTAGACGTGATGGCCCTCATGATCGGAGTCACGGTAACATTGCTGGCACAAAACACAGGTTGTGTCCATCTGACACTCTTTGCAATTCCACACGATATCTCCCACCCTGAAAGACTTGGAGCATACCCGCTGTGGCTCCGCCTCCGTCGCGCTCTTGAGCTTTTGCCGGCAAATCGCCGTGGTCTCCTGCCACGTGGCGCCATCGCGCAAAATGCTCCCCAGCGGCTGAGCAAAGATGACATGCTCAAGCCACAAACAGAACATGTCCATAAACTCCTTACTCCGCTCGCCCACCACATCCCGCACTTCTCTACCCCTCGGGAGTACGTCGTCTGCAAAGTCCTCAATGTGTAAACGCAGTGCGGCGAACAGCGTTTTCGCTAGTTTCCGCAGCCCGTCCACTTCTCCGTACGTATTTGCCCACCACCGCAGCTCGCGGATGGGCAAGCACTCCGGGCTCAGCATTTTGCCGAGCCGCTGCCGGATTTCCTCGCGATCCATTGCCTCGTGTCTCCCGTCCACGATTTGATGTGTCATATCCGTCCCTGCAGCTCACAATTGAGCAGCCCCTGGGCCCCGTCAGCCCGCCAATGTCTCCCGGGACACCCCAAACGGAAATGCCACCCGCGAGAAGAAAGAAAGAAAGGAAGAAATCGTGGGCCCTCCCAAAACACTGTCAATCAATCAATCAATCAATCAATCGCCCAAGGTCGCCGAAGGACCTAAAGAGGCTGAGCTCAAACCACCACCAAATATATCCGTCTATCTCTCAGTCTATCGCCCAAGGACAGCGTCAGACAATTTGAAGCTCCCAGTACAATCCAATATGTCTATCGCCCCAAAAGAGTGTCAAACAATTTGAAGCTCCCAGTACAATCCAATATGTCTATCGCCCCAAAAGAGTGTCAAACAATTTGAAGCTCCAAGTACAATCAAATATGTCTATCGCCCCAAAACAGTGTCAAACAATTTGAAGCTCCAAGTACAATCCAATATGTCTATCGCCCAACAACAATAAATACGTCTCCACGACCGCGACTCTGCAGGACAACTTCCCCAACCAACTCCGTTTTCCCTCCCTCCAACTCAACCACTGTGGGCACGCAAACCAAACCCCGAGGACACTCTTCCCACACCTACCAACGTACGCCACGCGTCCTTGTGTCCTTGTGTCCTCGCGCGTATGTCCCCGCCACCGCGGAACGAGGAACGAGGAACGAGGAACGACCGCAAGCAAACTTGCTCACTTGCCTCTCGGAGACTCTGTCTGCAGCTGCCCGCGTACGCGCCGTATGTGTGTATGTGTATGTATGTACGATAAACGCGCGGATCCGAGTGGCCGTCACTGTATGCGCCTGTCCGCGCAGAGAGTGAGAGTGAAAGTGAAAGAGAGAGAGAGTTTTGTTTTGTTTTTGTTTTCTCTCTCTTTTTTTTTCTTTTCTTTCTCTTTGCCCCTTTCTTTTTTCTTTTCTTTTTTGCTCTCTCTCTCTGTGTTGTGTGTTTGTTACTCTGCGCACTCTCAGCGCCGACTATAGTTTTGCGCAGATGGAAGATAGCACTAGGCTTACCGAGAGGTTAGCGTGGGGGTTAGTGGGGACGGTAGAATGCGGGTACGCGATTGGGTAGGTGCGGCGAGGGCGGGGCGTAGGATGGCCTATGCTGAGGATGTAGTGTGGGTAGGGGTGGGTAGGGGTCATTAAGGGAAACCGGTTACGGCGATGTATACAAATCGCAGGGTTATGGAAGAGGGTAGGTGATGCGTAGAAGGCGTCCCTCTCTGTTCGGAAACTGTTTGATGCTAGCATGGGGTACGGGGTGATAATGAAGTGCTTAAGAAATTGTGTAGCGAGGAAATAGGAGTCTCTTTTTGTTAGCTGCAGATTTGCTCCTATTTTAGTGTCTATGATACCAATACTCTGAACTTTAGAGCACACCTCCTAATAAACAACTAAGAGCCCAACAGCTCCCGCAGGCTACCGTACTAGAAGCTAGTAGATAGCTACTAGTAAAGCAAAGAGGAGCACAACCATCGCAAGTGGGACTAACGTTTCGAGTAGCAAGCAGTGTACTTTTCCTCTGGAGCTCTATACGCTGTCTCTATCGAGTACTGTGAGACGAAGACGAACAGAGCATGGCCAGTCTTACGCTGTCCCCAATGGGTCCGCTACCACCCGGCTACGTCGAAACGCTAGCGTTCGCGTTCCGAACGATAGTAGATGCTAGCGCCAGGAACGGCTGGCTGGTGATAGCCTAGAGCACCAGTTAAACGATTCGCTAGTTATGTGTTTGTGTTAATCCGGGACTAGCAACCTCGGTTGGGAGTTGGTTAACAGGAGGACTAGTAGTGGTCAGGACCTCTCTCCACCTCTCCACCTCTGCAACTAGAATTTATAATTTTGCTTTTTTGAACTTGTTTGTCAATTTGCAATGCAATCTCCTTCTCCAAAAGTATTTATTTGATGTGTCTCTGACAGTATAAGCACTTGCATTCTACAGCAACTTGCATTGCTTGCTATTCTAAGTGTTAAGTTTAAATGTAATTGGAATGAACATGATTGTTTTCGAATCAATCTCGATTCGTTCGGGTTTGTGTGCTCTCACAACCTGAACTTCTTCCTGGACAGTTCAGTTATTGTTGACCGTAGTTCTTTGTCATGCCTGTCATGCCATGAACACCATCTTTTGCCACCCACACTATCTGTCTACACCATCTTTTGCCACCCACACCATCTGTCTGCAGTGGCTCGGAGTTTATGCGGCTCTTCCGACCAACACGTACCAGTACTCAGTACTCGCTCAATCAAAATGTGACCAAAGGGTGCGCCCAAAGATGCCCAAAGCGCCAAGAAGTAAAATCATGGCTCAGCTAGCTGGTTTCTCGTTTCTTGACCTGACCTTGAAGATAATGGGAGCTTCTTCTAAGTCAAAACATGTCAAAACGCTGCCAGGGCTGGGCGAATTGGATCGTTGTGAAAGACACTTTTGTGACCTCGAAAATCATGCCTTCGATCTATCACAATTAGATTATCTTTCGGTTTGATTTCATGACTTGGATCCCCGTCTTCACTTTCCTTTCCTGCTTTGTGAACACATCCATTCCCCTGTTCTGATGAAACCCAAGTTGAACTTACTTTTCCAAGTCGGCAACTCGTTCGGGCAGTCTGGGCTGGAATAGGAAACCGATGCCGAGTTAGCCCTGTACACGCACGGCTCCTTGTCCGGCTTGCATTTGCGAGCAAGTGGCCGAGCGAGTCGAGCGGACCGTGGGCAATCAACGCTGATTCTTTCGATTGTTGATCGTTGTCGCGGCCTCCGAGCAGTGGCGGCTGCGGTCATCCGCTGCCACTAACCGTGTGCATATGCCTGCGTGCATGGCGTGCATTTGGTGCGGATGGGGCTGTGGGGGTTTTGTGGGGATGATGATGATGGATGATGGATGATGGATGATGGATGATGGATGATGGATGATGGATGATGGATGATGGATGATGGATGATGGATGATGGATGATGGATGATGGATGATGGATGATGGATGATGGATGATGGATGATGGATGATGGATGATGGATGATGGATGATGGATGATGGATGATGGATGATGGATGATGGATGATGGATGATGGATGATGGATGATGGATGATGGATGATGGATGATGGATGATGGATGATGGATGATGGATGATGGATGATGGATGATGGATGATGGATGATGGATGATGGATGATGGATGATGGATGATGGATGATGGATGATGGATGATGGATGATGGATGATGGATGATGGATGATGGATGATGGATGATGGATGATGGATGATGGATGATGGATGATGGATGATGGATGATGGATGATGGATGATGGATGATGGATGATGGATGATGGATGATGGATGATGGATGATGGATGATGGATGATGGATGATGGATGATGGATGATGGATGATGGATGATGGATGATGGATGATGGATGATGGATGATGGATGATGGATGATGGATGATGGATGATGGATGATGGATGATGGAGTTTCAGTCTCAGAGGTTCACAGGCAGACCAACGTCTCACAATACCTATTTGCTCTCTTCTCTTTTAATCTGATCTGAGATGATCTGATCTGGCAAAAGTGATGAATGAAAGAAAATGAAGAAACGTGTATTTGAATTTGGTTACAATGTCAATCGAGTCGCTCGGAGTGCTAGGCACTGCCTATCCATTACAAGGGACTGGTAGTTATGATTACTCATGTTACATATAGCAGATTGGTAATTCTATTAGAACGTTCCCGTCTCGTAGCCCATCTACGAAAGATTTCTACCAGCTCCTCCGCCCTGTGTTGGCTAGCTCCAGCTAGCGTAATTCGGTAGCTCTGTACGCCCGTCTCCCTGCGCTACGAGTTTTCGTTACTCTCACGTTAGTTCATGTGGTACAGTCATCAGTAGATCTGCATATATTAACCCCATTTACCTTTATCTCACCGGTCCTACCAATTCTCACTAGTCCTACCGATTCTCGTAAGCTAACTACTGAGTACACTCCCAGCAAGTCAAGCCAGTACTATTGTAGAGGTTAGATGGTGCGTAGAACTAGCATGTGAGGGAAAAAGTGATTCTTCGTTTCTTTCCTCCTCCTACCACTCCTCGCGTCTCCTCGTCTGTACATCGCAAAAAGGGGCCCGAGAGAGAGAGAGAGAGAGACGGACACACACACACAGAGAGAGAGAGAGAGTGAGAACTAGATTCTGCGACGCACACCGTTTTGCGGGCAGCAGTCTCCCTCCCAACGAGTCCTTTTCTTCTCTCCAAACCACCTTTCTCGCTGCGCACCGCAGTTTTGCGACGTGCAAAGCCCCCTCTCCCCCCCCCCGGAAAACCTGCCTCCACACGCACAGAGGTAGCGGCAGAGGTAGAGGCGCGGTAAGAGTGGCGTACGCGAGGACAGGAAAGGCAAGGGCGAAAAATGTCCCAGGAAAGTATGTCAGAGCTGCAGCACAAGATCAAAGAGCTGGCGAAGAACAGCGGCCTCGGCAGCGAGGAGCTGGCGCGGAGGATCCAGCAACTCTACGATGCGGAGCGAAGAACGAACCGTTCCTCGCAGAACGGAGCTGGAGCTGGAGACGGAGATGTGAATGTGAATGTGAATGTGAATGGGAATGTGAATGTGAATGTGAATGGAAATGTGAATGGAAATGGAGATGGAGATGGAGATGGAAACTGCGCAATGGGGTCCGAAAGTGCTGTCAAATTGCCGCTGGCCGGCTGCTCGCATTACGTTCGGAGCTGCGATATGGTAGCCGCATGCTGCGGCAGGCAGGTGAAATGCAGGCTGTGCCATGATGAGCATTTCGCGGATCATGCGATTGACAGGCACGCGGTGTCGGAGATGGTGTGCAGATTGTGCGGGCTGCGGCAGCCCGTGGCGGATCGCTGCACCTCGGAGACGTGCGAGTTTAAAGGGACTTATTATTACTGCGGCGTTTGTCATCTGTGGAACGATGATCTCGGAAAACAGATTTTTCATTGCGAAAAGTGCGGGCTTTGCCGATTGGGCAGTGGCAAGGATTTTGCGCATTGCGAAAAGTGCAACTTGTGTTGGCCGGTGGGTAGCGGTCATAAATGCGCAGACTCGAACAATGACTGCAGCATTTGCGGGGAAGACCTTCACAGCTCCGTAAAACCCGTTACCACCTTGCGATGCGGGCATGGGCTCCACGCACCGTGCTACAATGACGCTCTCAAACAGCAGCTGTTCTCTTGCCCCATTTGTAGGAAAAGTTTCGACCCCGAATTTTACGATGTCGAGTATTTCGACCAACTTATCAGAGTGAATGAGATGCCCGAGGAGTATAGAAATCTCACTGCCAAGATCAGTTGCAACGATTGCAACCAAACGAGCGAGGCACCCTTCCACTTTATAGGTCATCGCTGTACGCTTTGTGGCTCGATCAATACGGTGTGCCTCGAACGGTACAATGCTGACGTGGATGTACGACCCGAAGCACTTGGCCGGGGAACTGAAAATTAGACACTATGCCTTTTTTAAATATATATGAACACACTTTTCTTTCACCAAAAAATGATCATGTCCTTCTTTAACTTTTTAACCCGCCGATGCAAACGGTGTTTCCTGCTTCACTTTGCGTAACTATGTCCATCCAAGTCGGCAAACAGTGCAGAACCATCTTCTGGAGGCGAAAAGCGATCCAGGCGTGGACTGACTCTCTGCTGCTATTTCTTTGCGCCAGTCACTTACTTTTCCTTTTGCAGTGCTTTCGCAGCTCGCGCGCCAAGTTATGCGAATCTAAGAGCCCAGGTATCCGCTCTCCGCTAGCTAGGAGAATTCCGAAAAGCACTGCCTCCCTAAAGTAGACTGCTCTGATCGTAACGAGGCTCCTTAGCATGCTTGTCAGTGAAATCGACTTGACGAACATCGCAGTTGCAAAACAATCCTTTGATTCTCCGCGATCTGAATGGTTTTGGCGTTCTCCGGCTAGCGAGAGGTTTACGACACCTCTGCGGAAACCCACAAAGCTCCAGGCGTCCTATCAGGAAATGTTTTTCTACTCGTAGAATTTGCATACAGAAATTGTGGCGCGTCACTTCACTTACCGGTACCTTGATGCCTTACTCGGTGCATAGAAGATAAGTCATGAGCTTTGGTATTATCCAGCGTCTTTCAAATCTTTAAACTGGCCTTTGCCAGAGAAATGGAAAGGCCCATGCAGCGAGCTAGGGCAAAGAAGGCGGGCATCGCAGAGTATGGGACCTCATACAAACAATGAAAGAATACAAATGTGATACATAGTCTTGGTACAATAATAATTCTGAATGAAAGTGGTCTTATGGCCGAAGAAACTTCAGTCCAGCATTTTAAAAGCCCCTGCAAATTCTTGTAACAGAGAGCGGGCAGGGAGCAAAGAGGTGGCGCACGAAACGAAGCGTCGTGAAGGTAATCCATCATCACTCCACAAGCCCGGCCTGGTCTCGCTTCTCGTACTCTCTTATTTGAAGCAGGAACCTCTTCTCAAAGTCCCTGAGGACCTTGAGGTACCCAGCAGAATTCTTCAAGATAAACGCCTTCTCCTGGTTGGTTAAGTCTGACACCTCAAGGTCGATCCCGTTGAAGAGGACATCCTGGTCTGCCCCAGCTTCCAGCTGATGCTCAATACTCATGAGGTCGCTGTAGATTTTGTAATGTTCAACACTTATGGTCTTCTTTGATCTGGTTTGATCTTGAAGCTCTTGGAACGAAGATTGCAGTTCCTTCAGCTGCTCGGGCAAAAGTGGCGAGACACCCATGTTGGCTCTCAGGTTGAAAAAGTGCAACATTGGTGATGACCGAAAAATAGCGCGCTCAGTTCTGGCCAAATTGAGCAACTCGGCCATGAAGTGGTTCAGGTCCGGGAGCTGCGCCTTTGCACTTTCTCTGAGATCCGGGCTGGATTTTTTGTCTTCGGGGAAATCAGGAATCCTGACATGCAGGATCTTCTTCCTCTTCAACTCATCCTGGACCATCGAGTGAAGGCGCATGAAGCTCTGGAAGGGGAAATCTACGGACCAGTACTTGAGCTCAGACTTGCCGTTCCCGCTTGGCTCAAAGACGCATCTATACGCAAAGTAAAACTGACGAGAGTCTGTATGCTTGTTGTATCTTGGTCGACGGATGAGCTCCCCTTGATGAACAGTGAGCTTTCCCACGTCCAGATTGATCGTGTAAGGGAACCACGATTCCAGCGCGGGGTCTTGACGATCTTCCACATCAGGCTCCAACAGCGGGGTCAGCTGCTCCACCACGCTGCCATTCTCATAGATCTCGCGTTTACACTGGTGGCACGTAATAGTATCTGCAATTTCCTCCACTAAATGATTGACAGCCCGACATTCGGAACACATAACCCTCCGATCGTACGACTCCTCGCCGTATATGGCCACCTGCTGCTGGGCATACTCGATTTCGTCCGAGACCTGCTGCGGAAGAGCCCTACGAAACTCCTTCTTGTCGATCAATGAGTCGTTCAGGAGTTGATTGTACTCCTCCATCGCAGTGCTATTCAACTTTCCTTTCTCATAGTCACGCATTCGTTGGACCTCGTCTCGCCACAGAGCCCGCGCATCGTGTAGCGCACGGCCCCAATGATTGCACTCCTCGATGTTGTCAAACTGCAAGATTGGGCTGGACCCGTCGATGTGTTTGAGCTCAATTATGCATTTCGGATCGAGAACTTTCTCTCGATTCGACGCCATCAGCCGCGGGTGGTTCTCCACGCGGTCAAACCGTAGCAATTCGCGCACCTTTTGGATCTGCACAGTCCCGAGCCTATCCACTCCAACTAGTTTATTGGTGGAAGGATCGATGGTGCTTCCCTTGTAGTAACTGAGTAGAAACCCGCGCAGCGTCACAAAACATTGCGTCCACTCCAAAGGGCCGTTGTTGACCGCAGGGGAGCCATGCGAAGCGGAATTTCTAGCGCGATTTGTGCCTATCCCCAAAAGGCAAGCAAGGCGACTGCTCGCGCGCTGTGGTGAGCCTGGTTGCTGCTTTGGAATCCGCCGGCCGGAACGAGCGTTGTTTGCGCCTTTCTTCTTCGAGCGCCGGGGCATGGGCGGATCGGAATCTTTGGCGACCCATACATGCTCAGAAGAAATCGTCACGCCAAGATTGGACACTTCCAGCGACGCTGCACCGGGCTTGGATGAACCTGGGCGAACATAAGAGCGACGGATACTTGCCGTACTCGCTGCAAGCGTTTTTCGTATACTCTTGTTGACAGACTTGGAGATCACCTGAATCTCCTTCACGAGATTCTGCAAATCTGCGCCCTGCGATTGGCGGTACTCTCTGTCGATCGCGTCCCTCTCGAGAGGAGGTCCGTCATCCATGGCCTCCATGTGCTCGTCTGTGATATAGGTCTCAAACTCCTCAATGTGTGCTTCTGGGTTGAATCTGAGAGTCTTCCTCTCGCGCTCCTTTTGACGAAGGTATCCGTCCTTGCCGCCGCATCGATCGATTGTAGCCCTGGTCTCGGCTGCTTCCGCTTTGCGCGCAGCTTTCTCCGCCTTCTCCGTCTCCGCCCGATAATTCTTGGCCTCCTCGCGTTCCCGCGTGGCATCTCTTGCTGCCTTCTCGCGTTCTTCAGCGAGCTTTGCGAGCCGGGCTTGCTCCAAGGCGAGGGTTTCGGCGTCTCGAGCTCTTTTGCGCTCAGCTTCTTCCAGCTTCTTCTGTTGTTCCTTTTGCTTCCGACGTGCCTCCCGAAGCATTGCCTTCTGCTCTTCCTCTTCTCGCTGTCGTTTCTCTTCGCGAAGTCGAGCAAGTTCTGCCTTGTTTCGCATTTCGACCAGTTTGCGACGAGCAATTCTTTGGAGAACAGTAGCCGCACCATTGCGCTCCCTCGCGTTGGACAAGAGTGCTTGGAACTTGCTGACAGCCAGCGCTTTTGTGAATCCTCTCCTCCAAAAGTACCTCGCAAAATGGTGGCGGTACAGCTTGATTCGCTCCTTCTTTAGGCCATTACCCGAGGAAGATTCGTCCAGAAGGACTGACAACTTTTCCAGCTCCCCTGTCTTGAAGAAGACCTTGGTCAAACCGAGCTTGTATGTAGAGGGATCGACTTCGTAGGACAAAAAGAGAGAATGCACGAAGGCTTTTGTGAAGGCAGAAGGATCACGCCGCCTCAAACCTTGCCAACCCTTGGTTGCATCTTTGGGCAACGCCTCCAAAAAATTCTCGGTGACGGAAAAGAGGGGTAAGCGCGTCGGGAAGCCTCCTTTGAGGACCTGTGTGGTCTGCGGAATACACAGGTTCTCAAGCTGATGGGTGACGTATTCATCGTCAAACCACTTGTCGTCGTCCTCACGCACCATGAGCGGGTTAGGCTTGACGCATCGGATGAAACAGCATCTTGTCTTGTCCAGCGTATTGATGAGCTTGTCGATTTGGGTTTTGAACTTGGAGATTACCGACTTGTTGACCGCTCTGGCAGTCTTGCGAGCATTGGTGAGCTGGGCGCTCTGAGTTTTGGGAGCGGGGTCGTCATTTGCAAACAATGCGCAAGCGAGGGAATTACTCGAGCCCAGGAACAACTCGTCCACTTCGTGTGGGACGTTGTCCAAGTTTTTGTCCAGAAATGCGCCAATTGTGTACTTGACTTCACCGGCAAAGTGCTTGACAATAAAGTTTCGGTTTGAGTCCTTTGGATGCGGAGTGGGAAAGAAGGGATGGTTCTGAAATGTTTTGTGAATGGCGCTAAGCATCTTGGAGTCATGCGATCTGACGTTCTTGCCCTCGGCATCAATAATGCCGAGAATACCTAACTTCAAGTTGATGCTCTGTGGCTTGTCCGACGTTCCGCGCAGTAACTCCATGCACCTGATATTGTCCGTCGCGTCTACCTCGAATGCCTGGTCCAGTAAAATCCCTTCTTTCTTGAATAGCTCGGCCTCTGCTTCAAAAATCTGCTTGTAAAACGACAACTGAAGCGCTTCATTGGCGTAGTTGATCAAGAGTTGCTCAAAGTCGTTGAACGAAAAGCATTCAAATCCAAAAATATCGAGAACCCCAACGAAGTGGTGCGTTTTGGAAGAGTTGCCTAGGCTTGCCGAAATAGCTTTTATCAGCCAATCGAACAGGCGAACGTAAAGAGTTTTTACCACTCCGTCAACAGCCTCCTTCGCACCCTGCGCATCGCGTCTGGAAATGATCTCCTCCTTCATGGCAATTCTTTTGTGCTCCACAAATAGGCCCAGAAGCTTTTTGGACTTGACACCGAGCAAACGAGATGCGATTTCCAGGGGCTCGGGGTCAGAAGGTTTGGCCACACTGCCTTCTGAAGTGGACGAGTCGTTCTGGAACTCGATGTTACCGAGATGAAGCAGTGCAGCTAAGATGCTAAAAAGCTTTCGCTGATCAACAGTGGTTTCGGAAGCTTTGGGAATCCCGACCTGGTCAAGGGCCGAGCACAGCTCCTTGTAATAAGACTTGTCGTGAGCTTCCAGTCGTTTCAAGCTCAAGCGTAGGCTCTTGTTGCGCTTGTTTGGCGCGCCTTTTCTACCTGCTACTGGTTCGATCTCGCGCTTGGTCGGCATAAGGTATTTGAAAGGGCGATCCAACATGAGATCCGCGCGGAGAGTCTTTGAGGCACCAGACACGAGGTGATAAAAGACGTGATACCCGCGTTCACCCTCGCCATGTGAAGTAATTCGCGACCTCTCCAAAAGGTAGGTTTCCACGCTGGCGCCACAGATGACCAAGGTCTTGACCCCGTTCTTCTTGGTCCGGGAAAAATGAAGTTTCATGAATTTCCCAAAGCGAGAGGAGTTGTGGTTTCGTTTCGTTGCGGCATTTCCGAAAGCTTCAAGAATCGGATTCGATTGCAAAAGCCTACGGTCGAGGTCCGAGACGGAGCTCGCATCCGGATCCACGCACCGGTTCACGAGGTGATTAAGCACCATCTTTGAGGACTCTGTCTTTCCCGCGCCTGACTCCCCACTCACCAAGATGCTTTGATCGATCGGGACGTCTTTCTCTTTTCGACTGCTCGCAAATGTCATTTGCTGCAAGGCAGACTCGGCCATGGCATAAGGGTGGGGGTGTGCGACGGCATTCCTTTTCCCCAGAGTGTCGGGCATCTTGTCCTTCACGTCTTTGAGAGGGTTCACCGCAACGAGAACGTTCCCGCCCAGGAATGTGTAAGGCTGATTGTCCAAAGACCTCTCTTTGAGATTGTGCAAAATGCCAGGCAAATGTAGCTGCCGAAGGCTAGTCATGTCAGGCTCAACCGTCAGATTTGCTTTCAGAACGGGGATGTCCAGCCTTTCGAGATCCAGCGAAAATGTTTTCCCCGTCTCCAAAACGCGGATTTCCAGCATGCTTCTAACCCGGGTCATCACTTCGCTCAGGCGAAAGATGCCCTTCTCCTTTACCCATAGCCTCGTGCCTCTTTTGACACCATCCGCGCCGTCCATGTCTTCCTCCGTCAGCATCTACGTAGTGTGCCCCACAACCCTTGCTGCTCGCATCCGACACGGAAATTCGCCGTTCTATACACAAGCCGCGATGCGAGTCTCACACACAATAATTTGTGGCAACTGGTCGGCCAACCAAAAAGCAATCAAACCAAAGAACCGAACCCAGTCAACCAACTACCAATCGAACCAGCCCACAATTCGATCTTGCAGCTCAGCCCGAGCCAAACAACCAAATTTCTCAACGACCCAACCTCACACAACGATCAAAAGAGAGAAAGAGATAAAGAGATAAAGAGAGAAAGGATCAAATTACGAACCTATCAACCCTTGACGATCTCCCTCTCTCGCACAGTTCTTCCCTTGTCGTCCAGCTGACACCCGGCGTTCCCCGGACCATACGCGCGCGCTACTGCGCCAGCTACCCGCCCGCGTACTCTGCGTGTACCTCGGCTGTGAATCTCAGAAATCTGAGGTGCGCACACTCTTCGCAGGTACTGACTGTGAGTACTCTTCTTCTCTCTCTCTGTTTCTCTCTCTCTGTCTCTCGTGTCTCTTTCCGTGCGTGCCCACGCCCTCTTTTCATCCACTAAGAGTATCTACGCTGTGATAGTCTCCTTGCCTCCTCCCGGGCTGGTCGTACCGTTTTGGGTATATGCGTTGATACGATGGCTGGGTAGGGTCGGATATGGTCGGTGCTAGAGAAGGTGGGAGCAGTAGGAGAGGAGTGGGAGACGCTAAGGACTTCCCTCCTTCGCTAGCGGCGGTGTAGGAAGATGGAAAGTGCTAAGGTTTAATGTGGCGGAGGAGTAGCGGGCGGGTGTAGGAGTGCTAGCGGTGGTAGTGAGTGTGTATGATGTGTGCATCGATGATACTATCTGATGATAGTAGTGGTTGTGCAATAAGAGGCGGCAGTAGAGTTTTCAGTAGACTCGGGTCAGTTTTCCAAGAACACGTTTCATGGACACAGATCATGATCTCAGCTATCTCAGCAACAGAACAGAAAGTTGACTGTGAATAACTTACTGTGAATGAGAAGGGCTTCTTCCTACACTGTCTTCTGAGCATGGATGTTCGCGCTGTGTTGATTGACTGATTTTTGCAACATAGTAAAACCTTAAAGGCACACTTGGAAGGGAAGCGGATTGCATCTCGCAAGCAACTTTGCTGCCAGGTCGATTGATTTGGCACCTCCTCCGCTCAATGTGCTCAACGCGCATATCGCTCTCCGTTTCGCAGTGATTGCACTGACATGGAATGGAAAGAGTATCTCAGTCGGTCGGTGACTGTCTGCGAACACATTTCAATGGTTTCGCAATGTTGCTGACTCAAAGAAATGTTCATTCATTCACATTGAACATCATTGAACCACCAATCAATATTGATCAATGAACATGCATGCATCTTTCAATCAATCAACAGTTGCAGAATGTTGCCTCAGCACGGATACAAGTTAGCTACCTCTAGTACTGTGCACGTGCACTCTTCAGTATCTGTCAGTGCGAATTGTTGAGTCTTCAGAATTCAGAATTTCAGAAAAAAAAGAGAGACCAAAAATGTCACATTTGTCACCTGTGGCTCATGGCATCTCATGATATCTCATGGCAAGCCAGCCAGCCAGCCAGCCAGCCACACAGGTTCAAAGCGTTCTGACATGGACATTGACATTGACTGTGAATACTGAGCACCACACGAAAGACTTTGGAAACAGACCTTACTCAGTAACCATATCATCAATCATTCCAAACTCCAGCAACTCCAGCATGTTCCAGCCTTTTCGAGCGTTTCCAAGATATGTTTTTGGGTCTGCTAATTGGCGCGAGGAGGGCGAGGAGGGCGAGCTCGCAACAAAGGTGCTGCAGCACGCAGTCCCGCACAGACGCGGCGCGGCCAATGTGGACACGCGACTGTCCCTACTAGCTAGCTATTAGTAGCTACTGAATCCGCGGCAGAAGCATGCACTACAAAGTAGGGTGGAACGTTGTTGCAAGACTCTGTGCTGACAGTAGCGCTGTGTACTACGTGCATAGCTGACATTATGGCTCATAGCTAGTAGTAGAGGAAATTTCATCATGGCTGAAAAACATACCTGCAGCTTCTTGGTTGAACAGACAAAATCACTTTGGAACGGCAAATAAAAGCTGTCTCTTTGATTGGAAAAGGAGCTTCGAGAAAAAGGAGAGGAGCCGGGATCCGGTGCATTACAAAATCCAACATGAGTTTATTCATCAAAAGGCAACAGAATAGGTATTAGACAATGCGGCCAGTTATGGCTTTGCTGGGGATTTCTTGGAGGATGCACCGCTCTTTCTGCGAGACACTCCTGCAGACTTTGACGCAGAAGCCTTGCTACTGCGCTCCGTCGAAGACTTTGATGTGCTTGAACGAGGATTGCGCTGGTGCACGATGATGTTTGACACTTGCTTGATATGAGCTCTTGACACCGGGTTTGTGGGGTCGTTTGCGTAATCGTCTTCGGAGTCGTCACCGGAATCAGAGTAGCCGGAATCGTCATCTTCAGCACCGCTGCTCTCCTTGCTCTCTTCCGTCTCTTTGCCCGAGAGCCTCAAGTTGCGGTCCGAAGCAGCTCGAGGTTGAGTAGCCTCGTCCCCGCGCAGCTTCACTCGCTGATTGTATGGCATGACGTTCAACAGTTCGGCCTCCTGCGAGACCGAATCCGTGTCCTGCCACGCTTTCATTGCGGTGCTCGCCGTACTTGAAGATGAATCTGGCTTGACTCGCGCAAGCATACTGAGAAGAATTTCTTCGCACAGGTTTATTGCTTGAGGCAACGTCTCAACACACAGGACCAGTTGCTTGACCTCCGCAGGACGCATGAATTTGATCTTGTCCAAGAGATGCTTGGTCCCTGTCTGAGCGTGAAGAAACAGCTCGGAAACCTGTTCAAAATCCTGACGATTTTGATTAAGCACCACCCGCGCATTGGTGAGCGCGTCCTCCATCTCGTCCAAGCGTCTGCGAGTGGATGCACCGACTCTGTGAACACCGGTGAACCTGATCTCCTCCAACATATCCTTGAGATTTGCGACCTCGCCGACCTTTTCTTCAATCTTTTTGGCGTTCTCATCTATCAGCTCCTGCAGATTCGCTTCGGTGTCGGATTGTCCTAAAATTTTGGAGACTATGTCGTTCATATCTGTGACATTTGCGATGCGCATAAGTTTTTCAAACGCCACTTCGTACTTGTCCAGTTTCTCAATCTCTTCCGGAGCAATCTTGTACTGATTCGAGTTCATCATGTTGACGACATTAGCCTGACGAAGTCGCTCTTCCTCGACCTTGTTCATGTCTCCCGCCATTCGACTGAAGATCTCTGCGCGATTCTTGCCCATCACCTCCACGGACTCCCGCAACGCCTTGGCGGACTCAGCAGCATTCCTCTTCCTCCGCAAGTCGCGGTCATGCTCTTTACGGGCCCGATCTAGCCTTTCTCGGACTGCGCTCAACTCTTTGGCGGACTCATCCTTTGCCTGCGCAGCATCCCCGGAGAGCGTTTTCAACTCCTCGAGGTCGCGGTCCTTAGAGTTGATGGTCCTCTCCATCGCTGCGAGCTGGCTGTCGAAGCCATCTCGCTCTTCCTTGAGGCGCTGGACAATCTGCTCGTAGGTTTTTCTGATGCTCTGTGCTTCGTTAAACTTTATGATGGAGCGGTCCAGCTTGTTCTCGAGAGAACGAATCTTCTTGCTCACTTCTGGAGATACCTGAGTACCCATATCGTTGCTGGACACGGAGACATTGCCGAGGCCGAGCTCAGCAGCTTTATCCCTGAGCTTCTCCAGCTCTTTTCGCTTCTGGTCGGCATTCGCCTTGACAGTGTCCAAATTCCTTCTAATTTGTCCAACATGCTTTTCCAGCTTGTCGATCTCCTCGCCGTGGCACGCAGTAGTCTGCACGTTTGCCTTGCGCATGGACTTGAGCTGATCCTTCAGCTCCTTGGAGCGCGCCCTCAGATCCGAAATCAGCTCTTTGTTGTCTCGCATGTTTTTCATCGACTGTTCGTAATAAGCCTTCCGATCTCCCTCGAGAAGCTGGAACTTCATCCGCATCTCATCCAGCTCGTTCGCCGACACCTGCGGCACTTCGCCCGTCCCAGCCGTCGCCATCATCTTTGCTCTCAAATGTCCACAACGCACGACCTCCAACGCCAGCGCACAACTTGCCGGAGCAATAGATCTTTTCGGAGTCTGCTCGAATATGTAAGTCTGCGCTTCCTTTGTCTCCCTCTCTCTCTCTCTCTCTACTTATCCATCTATCTATTTATTTGAGTCGACTTGCATAGCTATCTATCTACCGACGGATCCCTCAACCTCCCGCTTGGCAAAAAAGGCCTTTTGTAGCGCGTCTACTTGCCGCGTCGGCAGGCACAAGTAAGCTTGCAACATGATTGCTCAAGTCGTATTCTATTCAGAAGATGAACACTCGCAGCGCACTGACCAAGTCATCAAACTCTGATTGGAAAAGCATTCCACTGTCGATTCAAGAACAAAAAGATGAATCATCTCTCTCTGGAAGACGCAACTTGTATACTGCAAAAGCCGCCACCTAAACTTATGCGTCATAATACGAACTAATGGCACGCCAGCGCGGATTTCTCAAGCCCACTTTTCACAACCTCTCGTTTAAACCTTACCGCCTGACGACCCTACAGATTGTTATGGGTTTGGTGAGTGTACTTTAAATATCGAACGGATCGTTTTGAACGCGGCCGAATGCATCCTTGTTCTCTCGCGCCAAAGCGTAAGAGATGATTATGGAGCACTTAACCCGCTGATACCCTTCTGTAAGATAGCGAGCGAATAGGGAGGAGCAATCGCGCCCGACTTTTCGGGATGCTGGTGATGATGGCAATGTGAATCGAGAAAAGGGAGTTTCTCTTCTCTTTTTTTCAACTAAACTGTAAAAAGCAAGGATTATATGAGAGCGTTTTTCGGGCGCAAGTCAAGGGCAAATACATAGTCGGTGTTGCTGGTGTCCACTCCAGCTTCGTTGCCAGAGGTTGTAAACCCAACCCTGTCGGCGCCCCCGAAGATGTAAATCTCCTGTCCATCACTTCCCCCTCCTACTCCGATCCCAGCAAAGTATCGTGGACCAGGGGCTGACTGTGTTGGTGCGGTTACTTGTTCTACGCTCGGCACGAGCTGCTTGGCTAAAACAGATCTTGGAAGAAACTGTGTTCGAGGCTCGCTCCAAGACATGTGAGCAACGTTAAAAATGAAAAGATCGCCCAGCAAACTTGGCTTGAATCCCTGGGTTTTGAACCCATATCCCCCATATATTGCCATCGCAAGTGTGCCAGAACGAGCCTCTCCAACGAGAACGCACGAATGACCATATCTACGCGTAGGAACCGAGCCGGAGCATTCTCCGTCAAGACATTTCCACTGATGCTTTCGAGTTCTCAGGTCAAAAGCAAACAATGAGTTACTCAGCGAAAGTTTCGCGCCAGGTGGGAACTGTCCTGTCAAATACTCTACATCGCTTGCGTCGCCTCCCTCTGCGTCTATACAACCTCCAAACACTAACGCACACTCCAGCTGTTCGATGGCGATTGCAGAATGACCAGCATTCGGCACTTGGCTAGAACCTAGAGCTGAAGAGCTCGCTCGACGAAGAACCTTGCAGGCACTCCATCGAACGGAGCCGTCGCTATTCACAAAGCATCTCCACACATCAGATAACTTCTTGCGCCCATCCCCGATGCCCCCAATGATTACAAGAGACCCGTTGCACTGTGTTGCGGCATGGCACGACCTTGCCGCGGGCCACAACGCCCTATCCCGACCCATGGCGAGTCTGCGAGAAGACAGCTCTGTCTCAGCCCTCGCCGAGCCAAGCCCGCGCTGGCTCGGCGCGGACATGGTGGCGCGCGTCCACGCCCATGGCTTGTTTGGCTGAAGGTCAAGTACCCACAGATCGTCCAAAGCCCGCCCCTCAGAATCGGTCCCCCCAAACACAAGCAACTTCCTGCCGACGCGATCAAGAAGAGACGCAGAGTGCCCGGCCCGTGGTGATGGCTCTTTGCGAACCCCGTCCCTTCGAGTCTCTGCATCGATGGTTGCCTGTGAGATTGAACAAGTGTGGAGTTCATCAGAGCTCTTGTCTATTGTCACCACGCGTGGACTCCACAACATGTTCCCATGGCCGTCTTGTCCGCCAGCCAGAAGAAAAGTCGCTCCAGCCTCATTTGCAGCAAGCTTAGAAAAGGTGGCGCTACAACGAAGTTCGAGCTTGTCTTCCGAACATCGCATGGCATTCCAAAACATTGCGGCTCCAACGTTCAATAGATAGATGGAACATGAGAAGAACTTTTGCCTAGGATCATCATCCGTCAAATGAGCTGGCCCCCCAGAGATTTCGAAGAGTGAGTGCTGGTCGCGGCTGTTTCTGTTGTTGCGGAAATATTGCTGCATTTCCCAGTCTCCGCCTCCCAAACTGCCGACCAGAGGTCGGCGCGTGCTTTGAGCCCATCGATCGCCTTTCTCAGGCTCGTCCCAAATGTAGAGATGCGAGTCATTGTAGCGATCATATACTTGGCTGTCCTCGTCGTCATCTGCCGGCAAGCCAGAAAGAACCCCGTCGTAATCGCCATCGTCGTCCAAATCATCAAAATCGTCGTAGATTTCGTCGTCGTCATCCTCTCCCGCGCCAGAGTGTAAAGACAAGCTACTCGCGGATGGGCGACTTTTTAAGGGAGCACTATGTTCAGCGGAGCTGAGCGGCTCCGGTGAGAAGGACAAAACTCTCGAGAGCATGCTTAATTGCGATTTCTCGCCCGCGACGGGAGCCGGGCCATCGTGAATCGAAATTGTTCCTCCGAATCGAATCAGCACACAATCTCGAAAAGAGCGATTTATAGCTGTTACTGTCGTGCCAAAGCAAGGCGGGGGGGACTCTCCAACTGTCGTGAGTGATCTCCAAGAAAAGAGGTCCTGGTTCCGTACTCTTGACATTGTGCCGGATGCGTCTATCGGGATATCCACATACCACAAGAGCAACGCCGGGTGGACAAACGCGCCCTCCTTCATTTTTTCGGCAGCTAGCTCGCCAAGCGCGCCACTGACCATGAAAATCCGCTGGACGGACGAGCCAAGCGCCAACTGCCCAACAGAGATTTCTGAGGAAACACACTGAGACGAAAAGGTGATCAAGGGCATGGCATTTTGTGGTTGTTGCTGCTGCTTGTTTGGATTGACAGCAACGATCCTTTTGTCCCCGCTCAGAACGATTTTCTTCCAGGTGTGTGAAGATCGCGAGTATGCGTTCCCCTCCCCGCTCACGTCGTTGTCTTCATCTTTAGCGACGGGCCTCTGTAAGAGCCAGAAGTGGTCCATCCGTTTACCGCACTCACCGCCAAACACTGCAATTTGGTCGCCAAGCGCACAGCAGCTGTAGTAGAGAGATGGCGGTAGACGTGTGGAGGTCATCACTGATATCTGATGCCAGTGCCTCGTCGAAGTGCAGAACTGATGGACGTCACTCAGGAACCCTATACCAGAGTGGCCGCCAATCACGTACATGTACTGTCGCAGAGCTATCGCGCAGTGCGCGAATCGCGCTGCCGGTCTCCGGCCAATGGCTTTCAGCCGTTTCCAGCTCTGCTTGTCCATATCCAACGCAAACACATCTTGTCCACCGCCCACTCCGCCGAAAACATAAAGCGACCCTTGCACATGCACGGCGGTGTGGCGCGCTCGAGGCGTGAGCGAGTTCCTCGATCCCGTAAGTTGCATTGCGCACTTGGCCCAGGTCATATCGCGCACCTTGAGAATGTGCACGTCGGCTAACAGCTGCCGCCCATTCGTTCCCCCGATTACAAACAGCTCCTCGCGGTTCGACACATACGTCGCACTATGATACGTTCTTGGCTCAGGCCCGAGCCCGCCGCAGTCCCCCGTGGCGTCCACCCATGCCATTCTCAACGTTGCCAAGTTGCTCAATAGCAAATTCAGCGTCTCCAACCAACCCCAAACTGTGCTTTTCTGCAGCTCTTTTCAGGAGACACTCTAACGCACTTGCCCTCTCGGCAACCGTGACAGCCGCCGCACTAACAGCCAAGAGCCAAGAGCCAAAAGCCAAAAGCGAGCAACACGCAACGGGCGCTCAGCACATCGCCCTCCGTCCGCGGTCTGTATGGATCTTCGCTTGCGTTGGAGCACTTCCGACGGCAGCAACACACACCAGCTTGGTTGGAACTCGTGTGACCTGTACGAACTGTGTCAATAATCTAGTAGAGCTAGCTATCTAGCTATTGTTCCATTTAGCTTCCCAAATAAAGAGAGCAAAAGCTTGTATGTACCGTGCTGACTGTGGGTGTACTCGAGTACCCGTTTCTTTTCATGCTGTTTGCTACACTGTGTCTGTCACTTTGAACCGTCTTGCTTTCTTAGGTAGTATGGTAAAATTAGTAAGCGTCTTGCTTTTTATGAATGTTCGTGATCGTTCGCGTGCTCACGAATGGATTTAGCCCCTTTGGATTAGTGTTTCGTCTAACCGGGACGGGTCAATAAATCACTAGCGACACTAGCGCTAGCGTTCGTTACCAGTAAAACTGACCCAAATATCGTCGGCCATAACCATGTGTGCTCTGGCAGTGCTGGTAAGAGCCGCTAGGCCTGATGGTTGATGTTGTCCGAAAACCATTACAATTTTGCCAAAAGATGCAAGGTCTTGCCAAATTAATACCCAGCAGTCAGTACAATGTCCTCGCTTCCAAAGCAGCAAGTCAAAAGGGCCGAACAGGCGAATTATATCTGAGCAAAGTGCGGGACAGGTTGAATCCGAGGTGCTCACGCGCTGACTCGCAGAGACAATTCGAACGAGAGAGCAAAATTCAGTCTCAGAGCTGGGAAAGAGGGACCACGAGAGGTGAAAGCCGGGCTCCTGATGATTGTTCAAGAAGAGCATGATGTGGAGGACACCAAGATCCCGTCACGCGATGATGACGTGTCTTCAGCACAAACCAGCGGCGATGAGCTTGGCGGCCGGGGTGCGTCGAGCAATTTGTGGGACCGAATCGTGGCGAGGACCGTGGCGCTCTCAGCACTCGTGGGGCCAGGTCACTCTGTCGCCGTTGGATACATCGACCCGGGAAACTGGGCGACCGACATTGCGGCTGGATCAAAGTTTGGTTACCCTCATCTCTTCGTCATTTTGGTGTCCAATTTGGTGGCGATTTTTGTCCAGATCCTTGCTCTGCGGCTCGGAATTGTAGGAAAGCTCGACTTGGCCGAGGCGTGCCGAGAAAGACTAGAGCATTGGCCTTGGATGGTCAAAGCTCTCTTTGTGCTTGCCGAGATTGGCATTATTGCAATGGATATGGCCGAAGTGATTGGATCTGCGATAGCCTTGAATCTATTATTTGGCTTACCTCTTCTTGCAGGGGTGGTTCTCACGGCTCTGGACGTCCTCGTCATCATCTGGGGTTTCAATCGGCTCAAACTTCTAGAGTGGCTTGTTATTCTGCTTGTGATGTCGATCTTGAGCTGTTTCATTTATCTGATATCGGTGTCGGAAATCGTGGCAGGAGATCTTTTTCGTGGATACCTTCCTTCCGCGCAAGTCTTTGTAGATTCCGAAGCTCTCCTCCTCGCAATAGGAATAATCGGGGCGACAGTCATGCCTCACAATCTGTTCCTGCATTCTTCCATGGCCAAAAACCATGGGCTTAAAGAATCACCTATTCAGCAAGTGCTGTGGCTGTCGTCTATGGATGTGATTCTGTCGCTGTCAATAGCATTCTTCATCAATTCGTCCATTTTGATAGTAGCTTCAGCAGACTTTCACTCTTTTGGAATGGTCAATGTGTCCGAGCTCAGCGACGCGTACCACCTGTTGACAACGATAGGGACAGGTGTTGCCACAGTCTTCGCGGTTTCACTCCTTCTCTCCGGGCAGTCCTCCACCATCACTGGAACCATAGCCGGCCAGGTAGTCGCTGAGGGATTTGTCAAGTGGAAGATGGAGCCATACAAGAGAAGGTTGCTCACGCGGCTTCTTGCTATTCTCCCTCCGGCTCTCGTCATATCCATCCTTGGGGACGACAAGCTGAACGATCTTTTGATCATCAGTCAAGTAGTGCTGTCCATGCAGCTCCCGTTTGCCCTACTTCCGCTCGTTTATTTCACAAGCGACTGGAGAATAATGAGCAACCATAGGAATGGAGCGCTGACAAAGTGGGCGGGATACGTGCTCGTGGGAGTTCTCGTTAGCTTGAACGGATTCTTGATCGTCCAATCAATCTTCGGCGACTTTTCAGCCTAGTTCTTCTTTGTTTCACTAATCTCCCTCATGATGAATTCTAATTGCAATTTTGAAAACCAGTCATGAGCCTCATGAGCCACGTCAGGCTTACTCGTTGCGTTTCCAGTTCACCTTCACAAGTTCTCTGTGCAAAGGCTCTTGAGTAGCGCCATACCTTCGCCAGGCGTGCTATGGCTTGCTCATTCGCCTAACCGACGTTTGAATAGAACTGCCTTACGGCGGCTTTACTCTTCTCCGTTGCTGTGTACACTGTGTACTAGTACACACACAATTGAAGATACACAGTGGTGGATTTGGACGCTTTTTCACCTTATAGATCCTTATAGTTAGACTTATTGGGAAATAGCAAATCTGGGCTAAATCAACTAAAACACTGTGCGCGAAGGCAACAACGACAACAAAAATAGAAACCGTCCAACGACGAATCATTCCAAAAGTGTAGCCACGAAGTACGGAAACAAACCCTTATCGGAAGGTGGGGCGGAATCATTCAGGTCAACAGAGGTTAGCTTGAGTGCCAGTTGCATAGTACTCTCCTATAGACCCAATACTCCTTCCTACTTCTCAGTCCTGCCGAGAAGCTTGCGGCGTGTTATTACCCAGACCTTTCATTGAGCCTCGAAACGGCGAACAGTTTGTTGGTCTCATGCGGACAACAAAGCACTACTAGAAGGGTCGAACTTTTTAGAGCCAAAAAACACGCTGGGTCTTAAAATTTGCTATTTTTCTGTTAAGAAATCGACTGTCGCCGACATGTGGGAAGCTTCCCAAGATGAGCAAAGATCTCTGTCAGTGCTTGCCATGTGTCGCTTGCGCTTTTACAGAATTCAATTATTAGTTAAAAAGAAGGAAGAGAGCACATGTACATGTTCTGTTCAGTGAATGAATTATTCTAAAATTCTAAAATTGACACTTTGTAAAGCAACAGTAAACTTAAGCCTACATTCTTCTCTTCATGGGAACGGCACGGGCCGCAAAGCAGGTTTGAACTTTACTCCTTTGTCCCCGCGCAGGTTACAGGTACTAGCTAGTCTAGTCACTGAACAGTAGGCATGTCGGAAAGCTGGGGTTGATTGATTACATAGTACTATTACTAGTATTGAGTACTGTCGCTGAAGTGAATCCTACATTTCGGATAGCAAAGAGAGTAAGGAGCTCTGATGTGGCACGGCAGATAGAGGATGGTGGAGATCACACACCGTCGGTAACGGCACAGTAGACAGTGGTAAGACCCCGGGGAAACGTTACATGAAGAGATCAGAAGAGTCCCACAGCGAGCTTATGCATCTTGCATAAGTTAATGCGAAAGATCGCGGTGAAGGACTGTAAGTCCATGAATACTTTCGCACCCATAGCGCTCCTTACGGGCATGTGCTAGCGAACCGATGGGTCTCGTTTCTGGACAGTCTCAGCGGAGGCGGACGACAGTGAGCAGTGTGAGCAGAGTGAGCAGCTGTAACCCCTGCCATGGTGAGGTGAGAGATGGTGAGAGAGTCTATGTCCCTGACAAGTAAGGTAGTCCAACGCTGCTCTAGTCTAGACTGATGTGTTAGAGACAGTTGATTTGAACCAATTCTGAAATAGTCTGCAGATGCCTGCAGTCCGGGAATCCAAAAGGCAGAAAGAGAGCAAGGAACAGCAGCAGCGATAGAGGAAGAAGGGAGAGAAGGAGAGGTGGTGTGAAAGTGCGTTGCGAATTCTGGTGAGAGTCGACATGCAGCGCAAGAAGGGGTTTCTCTGCCTCGCAGCCGTGGTGCTGCTGCTCTCCGTAGCGTGCGGCACGAAAGCAGGTTTGCGAGAGAGCGTTCAAGGGGCGCTCCAGCAGGCTTCGGAGCAAGGCTTGGAACAAGGCTCGGAACAAAAGATCTTGCTGCTGCTCACAATTTACTTTTTAGGCGCCGCGCTCGTGGCAGCCGTTGAAATCACTGGCGAGGTGCTGGAAGATCTTGATGACTACCAAGCCTACTTTGCTGTCTCATACAGCTCGAGTGTATCGCACGGGTTTAGGGGTGTAATGTGGGAAGACAGCAGCCTGCAGGAGTGCTTCGGAACGGTCGGCTCGGACAAGAAAAACAGCTTCTCCACGACCGAGTTCAGCGGAAGTGGAAGGAAGCCAACCAAGATCATCATTTACCCAAATATTAACAAGGATGCGAAAACCCAGTCGGACCTCCCATCAAGCACAATCACTGAGATCACCATCGGAACAGGTAGCGCTATGAGTTCCAACACGAAAGGTCCTTCCAGTGCATATGCCATTTCATACACAGCCGAGATGTTGAAAATGTGCGGGTACGGTGATGATGGCATGACTGTCAGCTCGTCTGAGGTGATTGTCGTGGACTACGAATATTTGCTCGATAACGCGGTTCCGTGCTTTGGTGACTACTCTTCGCGAAGCTACGAGTTTTCTCTTGTATGCAAGGCCAACCTTTGCGCGGGCATCAGCAAACGAGATATCGGTTCTATCAGCGACAGTATTGTTGAAGGCGGTTTGAACTCTGGTGGCTGCTCACAGCAAAAATCCCTTGCGACAACTGCGCTCTCCAAGAGTGTTGTTGCCGTTACTGAAGCGGAGCTAGAGGAGAGCGAGGACACCGTCAAAGTGTTCACAGGATCGCTGGGTGTGAACAGCGGCCTTTTGAAGGGCGAGAAGCTTTACAGTAGCAACAAGCTCTATTATCTCACCGTTTCAAGCGATGGGTACATTGAAATGTACACTGCTCAAGGACTGAGAACGTTCCGGAGTAAAAATGGCTGCGGCACGGGCAAAGTCGCGTCACTCCACGTGCTTCATTCGAAACAAGTTGGAACCTGGGAGGGCACGGATCGTACGATCGTGCCTCTATACTGCGATGGAGTCTCCGAACTCTATATCACATCTGACTATGATGAGGGTTTGAGAGTCACTGACCAAGGCTACTATGGCGCGGAGCCGGAGTGCGCCACCACAATTATCGATCACTTCGTATTTTATGATGGCACAAGTTGCGGCGGAAACGCGATTGCAACGTATGGGCTTCCTTCACTCTATTCTGAGTACACATCCAAGATGAGTGACCGCGAATGTGGCACAAACGACAAAGCCAAGTCTCTGAAAATCTACGGTCCACTCCCGGCGAATGTGCGTCTAAGAGTGTCCGACAGCCCAGATCAGGACGTAGACGATGATGTATCCATCATACAATTGGTAAAGGCGATTCCCTCGGGAAGCTCAATCTGCGTGGGCACCTTTGAAGGAAATGATTCGGGTTCCACCTACACTCGTTATGCTCTCACCGTGAACGGGTTAAATGAAAAAGTTTCCTCCGTGAGGGTGGAGTATTGGAGCACCGGATGGACCAACACTGTCTCGAAGGGGCTTCAGTGGAGTGACAAATTCTCTGAGGAATCAAGCCGTTCGCCGTACCTTGGCGACGGGCCAATTATGGGAATTGCCTGCTCCGGTTCTTACTGCGACAACAAGCGTGTTCTCCAAGCTCGATATTCTGGTTGTATTGGATCAACGTACTCGTGGCTTTCGTCGACGTTCTCCGAGGAGAACAACAAATGGTACAACTGTCCATCCGGTCAGTATGTTGCGCGCTTTGAGTGCAAAGGCAGCTACTGTGACAATCTTAATTTTCTTTGTAGGACAGTAAGCAGTTCGTGCACTTTGACAACCTCGTACACTGACGCACACTATGTTGAGAGCTCCAACTCGTACGAATGCCCAGCAGGAAAAGTGATCACTGGAATCAAATGCCTCAATTCGTTTTGTGGAAAGATCGGTCTCACATGCTCCACGCTCAATGCGTAACCACCGCTGGTTCGGATTGCTGTTGAATCTTCGCTCTGGAATTTCAAAGCTCTACTCGAGTAACGCAATAAATAGACAACCACTCAGCATCTTTTTCGGGTTCTTCTGAAAATAAGCGCCTGACTTTCAAGCAGGCCCCCTTTGCTCGTTTCCTCGCCAGCGCAAGTGTTGGTGGGCGTCGTCTGGCGGAATGGCGCATTCTCGACAAGACAATAGCATTGGGTTGGGAGGGTTGGGAATGTATTGCACGAGATTGATCGTTGGTCCGAGTCGGCGTGCTCACTGACGGTACTGACTGTGAGTACCAGTACGGTACTCGTGCCATGAAGGTTGCCGAGCGTGGCGAACGCAGCGCCGCATAAACAGATAAACGTCAATTTCTCGATCTTCGCCCACCATCTTCTCAACTCAATCAAGTTTTTGTTCTCTGCTAGCTAGAGGTACTCTAGCCCTAGGTTACTGCATAGCTATTGCTAAATTGCTAACTGTAAATTCTAAATTCTAAATTCTAAATTCTATTGTAATTTTTCACCAGAAGAGATCGCTTCAAGTCTTCTACCTTTTGATCGTTCAACCCACAGTCAATCAACCAGTGTACGTTTACGAGGGGGGAGCGGCGCAACCTGAGCGAGATCTTCTTAGAGAGTAACTCACTGGTGCCGCCACAAGCCTTGAGCTGGCCACATGGGCAAGATTCTCTTCAGGAGAGGATATGCTAGACTAGTCAGGAGTAGAGAGCTAGCTAGTAGATTAGCTCTCGGCGGTTGGCTGGTTTCGTCGCGCTGGGTGGGAAAGGCTCTTCAGAGATCTCTATGTAGCTGAATATTCATTGCCACATTTTTTTCTCAGCTGCACTACTTAGTCGCTAGTAGCTGGCGATGAGCAAGTTGATGAGCATAACTTACTCGTTTCCATTTGCAGAACACGTTGGCGCTCGAGTGAAATTTTTTGGATAAGCCAAGCGCGAATGACCTCAGTCTTTTTTGTCTGGCCATGTCTGGCCCACTCATAGACGGTGACTCTTAAGTAGCAAACGTATTCAATCATCTAACCATGCTGCAGTTCTCGAGTTTCCATAAACCTTAAACTTTAGGCTGATGGGGGATTAGCAATCTGGGCCAAAAAATATTCGCTGCGTTGCGGGCAAACGTGACGGCAAGCAAAACAACGTGGCCACCACACCAACCACGAATCCTTCGCAACAGACAAGAGAATCGACAGAAGGGACAAGCGCGCAAGAGTCTGAGCGAGGGCTGGTGTCAGTGCTCCATCCAGTCCTTGTTCGAGAATTCATAGAATCAAGAATCTGAATTCTGAATGATTGAGAAGTTAGTTTTTTAAGTTAGCCTGCAGCATCCCCTTCCTTCTCCATAGTTGAACCCAGAAGCTGCTGATTCTGACTACAGATCAGTCCGGTCAGATTTTGCCGGAGCCAAATGGGCTGGTAGGGGATGGTAGGGGATTGAGGACATCGACTTACATTGACTGGCACCGACAAGTGCGCAGCGCACGAGTTTCCAGTCCTACTCGAGTGCAAGGAGACAAGGCAAGGAGCTCTGTCAGCGCTGACCGTGTGCGTCGCATGCGCTCAACATCGCTCAACTACTCAACTTGTCTTTCCTTGATTGATAATAGTGAAATAGTAAACATAGTAAACATGAAAATACAAGAAGAGAGCGCGCTAAGTGGAGCCACGAGTTCACGAGTGCAGCGGAAACAAACCCTATCGGAAGGTAGGGCGGAGAGCGCGTGAATTCTAAATTGCAAACTATAAACATCTCTTCATGACAGTTTGCAATTTAGGGAGCTCCACTGGAACGTCGGTACTAGTACCGTAGGGCTGTTTGTGCAAAGCAGGGTTGAAATTTTGAACTAATACTCCGAGCCACACTAGCTAGCCACACCGTGACTGTCAGTTAGTTAACTGGTAACATCACTAGTGCCCTCTCGTGAATCCTTTCGATGTACACGTCTGAAATGCACAGAAGAGACGCAAAAGTTTCAGAGACAGAAGAGATCACAAGAGACCTACTGGCTAGCTATTAAATAGCTATTATTAGACCTACAGTAAGCTTCTGCATCTTGCATAGTGCGAAAGATCGTGGGGCTCAGAAGACTTACTGAGTTTGGTAGCAACTGCCAGTCGATGAATACTTTCACACCCTCACTTCTGACAAAGAGGTCCACTTACCACTCCTTACCGGTATATGATAGTGCACCGGTAGGACTGGTGTCGTGACAGTCAATGTACACTGACTGTGAGTATCTTTCTCTTCTTTCTCTTTGGAAATCTTTGGAAACGCTGGACTGATGAGTTAAAGAGAGTTGATTGAACTCTGAAATGGTCTGCAGTCCGGGAATCCAAAAGGCAGAAAGAGAGCAAGGAACAGTAGCAGCGATAGAGGAAGAAAGGAGAGAAGGAGAGGTGGTCTGAATAGTGCGTCGCGAATTCTGGTGAGAGTCGACATGCAGCGCAAGAAGGGGTTTCTCTGCCTCGCAGCCGCGGCGCTGCTGCTCTCTGTAGCGTGCGGCACGAAATCAGGTTTGCGAGAGAGCGTTCAAGGGGCGCTCCAGCAGGCTTCGGAACAAGGAATCGCGCTCATCGGAATTTACCTTTTAGGTATCGCGCTCGTGACGGCCGCAGATATCGTTGGCGAGGTGCTGGTCACTCTTGATGACTACCAATACTACTTTGCTGTCTCATACAGCTCGAGTGTATCGCACGGGTTTAGGGGTGTGATGTGGGAAGACAGCAGCCAGCAGGAGTGCTTCGGAACGGTCGGTTCGGATAAGAAAACCAGCTTCTCCACGACCGAGCTCAGCGGAAGTGCAACTAAGGCAACCAAGATCATCATTTACCCAAATATTGACAAGGATGCGAAAACCCAGTCGGACCTCCCGTCAAGCACAATCACTGAAATCACCATTGGATCAGGTTCCACTGTGAGTGCCAACACGAAAGGTTTCAATTTTCCATATGCCATCTCATACACTGCCGATATGTTGGCAATGTGCGGATACGGTGATGATGGCATGACTGTCAGCTCGTCTGAGGTGATTGTCGTGGAGTACCAATACTTGCTCGATAACGCAGTTCCGTGCTTTGGCGATTACTCTTCACGAAGCTACGAGTTTTCTCTTCTATGCAAGACCAACCTTTGCGCGGGCATCAGCAAAAGAGATATCGGTTCTATCAGCGACAGTATTGTTGAAGGCGGTTTGAACTCTGGTGGCTGCTCACAGCAAAAATCCCTTGCGACAACTGCGCTCTCCAAGAGTGCTGTTGCCGCTACTGAAGCGGAGCTAGAGGAGAGCGAGGACACCGTCGAAGAGTTCACAGAACCGCTGGGTGTGAACAGCGGCCTTTTGAAGGGCGAGAAGCTTTACAGCAGCAACAGTCGATATTATCTCACCGTTTCAAGCGATGGGTACATCGAAATGTACACTGCTCAAGGACTGAGAACGTTCCGGAGTACAAAAGGCTGCGGCACGGGCAAGGTTGCGTCACTTCACGTACTTATTGCCAGCGAACGCGCAAACTTACTTGGCCAGGATAAAACGATCGTGCCTCTGTACTGCGATGGAGTCTTCGAAACCAGTATTACATCTGACTATGATGAGGGTTTGAGAGTCACTGACCAAGGCTACTATGCCGCGGAGCCGGAGTGCTCCACCACAATTATCGATCACTTCGTGTTTTATGATAGCACAAATTGCGGCGGGAACGCGATTGCAACTTATGGGCTTCCTTCGCTCTATTCTGAGTATACATCCAAGATGAGTGACCGCGAATGTGGCACAAACGACAAAGCCAAGTCTCTGAAAATCTACGGTCCACTCCCGGCGAATGTGCGTCTAAGAGTGTCCGACAGCCCAAGTCAGGACGTGGATGATGATGTATCCATTATACAGTTGGCAAAGGCGATTCCCTCGGGAAGCTCAATCTGCGTGGGCACCTTTGAAGGAAATGATTCGGGTTCCACCTACACTCGTTATGCTCTCACCGTGAACGGGTTAAATGCGAAAGTTTCTTCCGTGAGGGTGGAGTATTGGAGCACCGGATGGACCAACACTGTCTCGAAGGGGCTTCAGTGGAGTGACAAATTCTCTGAGGAATCAACAAGCCGTTCGCCGTACCTTGGCGACGGGCCAATTATGGGAATTGCCTGCTCCGGTTCTTACTGCGACGACAAGCGTGTTCTCCAAGCTCGATATTCTGGTTGTATTGGATCAACGTACTCGTGGCTTTCGTCGACGTTCTCCGAGGAGAACAACAAATGGTACAACTGTCCATCCGGTCAGTATGTCGCGCGCTTTGAGTGCAAAGACAGGTACTGCGACAACGTCAAGTTTGCTTGCAGGACAGTAAGCAGTTCGTGCACTTTGACAACCTCGTACACTGACGCACACTACGTTGAGAGCTCCAACTCGTACGAATGCCAAGCAGGGAAAGTGATCACTGGAATCAAATGCCTCAACTCGTACTGTGGGAAGATTGGTCTCACATGCTCCACGCTGAAAGCGTGATCATCGCTATTTCAGGTGATTGTCAAACTCTCTTTTTGGATTTCTTTTATGAAGCTCTACTCAAGTAGTGCCCAGTAAACAATCAACCACTCTACATCTTTTTCGGGTTCTTCTGAAAACAAGCACCGAGCTTTTTAGCAGGTTTCCTTCGCTCGTCTCCTCGCCAGCGCAAGTGTTGGTGGCCTGGCCACGTGCGGCACCATCTGGGGGAATGGCGCAATCTCGACATCAAAAAAGCTCTAGCTAAGTAGACGCCATCGAGGAATACGTCGCTGTTCCCATTGTCCGCTTTTTCCCTCTCTGCCTTCTGTAGAAGTTCTTTCAACACTTCCACTGTCACATTTGCCTTCTCGACGTTCAGATAAGATTCTTTTGTATTTCCACGCCTGAGGAACTCAGAATCTTGCAATTTAAATCATCGTTTCTCCTTTTTTGTCCTCATACTGGAAATCAATTTGGTTTTGTGGTTCAACAGGAGGGAGAGAAAGCTCTTTCGATCTAAACGAAAACCAAGCTTAACCTCAGTAAAATCCTTCCCTGAAGCTCTCTTCAGAATCAATCATCCCGCACGCTTTTCCCTTCCGACGACGAGATGACCATCTCGTGTACGTGCTGCTGCGGTTGATGCTCAGGCTTTATGAGTGGTGCATATGGCACGCGGAAGAGTAAAACCAAAATCAGCCAAAAATGCAACCCAGACGACAGCCAGCCGAACGCCACTGCGCCGAAGAGGGCCGCCAGCATCAGTGCGGACCGAGCGCCCGCCGCGCCGTCCACGAACAAATCGCGCAGCAGCTGCCTCCCGCCGTTCCCATCGACATCCACGCAAATGCCGTCCCACGCTCGAACGGAGGATGGGCTTCCAAAGCCTTCAGAACCCAGGAGACCACGATGCCTTGCGGGCGGGGGCGGCGGGAAGGGAGGATCTCAGTCGCTCGTGTTTGCGCTTGTCGAGCGAGACCTGCTGGAAGCCCTGGCAGGTGCCAGGAAACGAGCGGAACAGCGCCCCGCGGCAGCCGCTCTCGGAGAGCCTGCCGTGCGCTCCGGGCTGGCGATCCTTGCAGCTCTCGACCAGGGTCCTGTTGAGCAGAAGGAGGTCTACCTGCGTGTCGTCCGAGAGCACCTGCAACCCTAGTTCCTGCGCGGACCCGAGTGTGGACCCGAGTGCGGGCTCCGGCGACCTCACGACCCAGCTGTTGTTGTCGTCGGCATCCTGTGCCAGCACACGCGTGCTCTGTGCGGGCCAAGCTGGCTCAAACGCTACATGGGGTGCGGCACAGGGTCTTCGCCACCGCTGCCGCTACTGGGGCTGCCGTGACGCAGGAGGACGCGGTACTCGGCCATCGCAAAGGAAGTGTTGCCGGCGGTGTTCAGCGGCTTCGAGGAGCGGAGATGGGCCTCGAGCAGGAGCCACGAGCCCACGGTGGCGCCGTCCACCAGCAGCGTGTCGCCATTAACGGTCTGAACAATGGTGGCGTCCAGCTCGGACAGGGACCGGATCGCGTGCGAGAGGAGGTTGTCCACGCCCGTGTGCACCGTCAGCGAGCGCAGCATTTTGCCGCCGCCGCTGTTATCGCTATTACTCCCACTGTCGCTTTTGCTCCCATTGTTGCTGCCGCCTTGACCGGGGGAAGAGGCCACCAGGTCGCCTCGCGGTTCAGAGCCAGAGCGATATCGAATAAACCTTGAACCCTTCCAGTTCTTCCTGCCCGGAGCCTAGCCACACCTCCTGGCTGGCGACCTCGTCCGCGCGCCACTAGAGCCACTGGAGGTTAGCGGGTTGGTCAGCCCCCGCCGTCCCGTCAGCAGTTCCGTCAGCGGTATCGCGCCAGACCTATGCGGATAAGGCCCACGCCACTCCCTTGCTCGGGCTGCCTCCCCCGCGAGTCTTCACTGCGCGCTCTGCACGGGGCCGTGCTTGTGCGCCTGGGTGCCGTCGCCGCGCGCGCCGTCCGGATAAGACACGAGCGGCAGGTCGCACACGAGGGGCGCGAGATGCCGAAAGTTAGTATCAGCCCCAGCCCCGAGAAGTTGATATACACATGAAGAGCTGCTTGCGCCGTCATCAATATCCGAAATGTCAAATTCGTTCTCCTTTTGGAAAACTCACTCCTCCTCCAACCTTCAACGAATACGGCGCCGCAAGCCATTGAGGGAGTCAAGCCCCTCGTAAAACATTGCAGAATGCTCGATTCCCGACACCGTGCTTCGACGTTGCGACACCCCACCTTGAAGTTTATGCTACCTCTCTGATGAGATGAGACAGCGAACATTTCATCTTGCGACCAACTTTACCGGCTGGAGGTACACTCTCCCACAGCCGTGCGCAGGACTCAAAAACCATTTACTCCAAAAGCGCTGAAGCAAAAATTTACTGGCTGGAGGTACACTCTCCCACAACCGTGCGCAGCACTCCGAAACCATTACTCCAGAAGCGCTGAAGCAAAATTAAAAGCAATAGCGCTTAGATGCAAGACATTGTAGCGCTTTGACTTCTGCGGGTGCGGTCGGAGGGCAAAATAGCAGCGCTGACCTATAGCGCCAATGCTTGAAGACAAACGAACGGCTCGCATCGATGCTTGAAGCCGTATCAACACCTCGCGCCACCGTCGCCTCCAAAGCAGCAAAGCCCGTCAAGCAACTGCATCGATTCACAGGAGTACGGGCTAAGTGCACTCCCACCACTCCCGTCCTTTCTGCCCCAGTGTGCCCTAAAATGCCTTGGTGGAGTCCCGTCGTAATAGTGACCAGCTGCGCCAGAGCACAAGGCTTTGTGTCCGCCTCGCTACATTTTTGCTGGCGAGGACAAGGCCCGCCAAGACACTGACAGAGCCGAGTCCCTCGTTGACCATTGCAGAATGCTCAAGTTCCTGCGAGCGTACTTGTGCAAGCGTGCGTCAAGACCCATACCTTGCAAGCAAGCTGGAGGAAAGAAATGACCTTTTGTTGCATGCTGTAAAATAATTGCTCGCCAAGGCTTTCAGAGTCTTCTGATCTCCTTCTCCTATCTCGCTGCAGAGGCGAGAGAGCGCACGTTTCAACACACAGCCAACCGCCTGCTTCACCCCGCAGCTGGCGGGCGATATCTCTCTGCAGCGGCACACAGGACTCCAGAGCTCATCCAAAGTAGGTGAATCCGCCGAATGCCGAAAGGCTAGTACAAGCCCCAGCCCCGAGAAGATGGAAAATACATTAAGAGCCGCTCGCGCCGCCGTCTATCTCCGAAACAGCAAAAGTTGTCACAGAGCTTGTGCAAGCGCTGCGGCCACTACGTAGTTGCTCTTGATGTCGGCATCCTATGCCAGGACGACCCCGCCAGTCATCATGAGCTGGATCGCCTTGACGCGCGCTCCGTGCGGACCAAGTTGGCCTAAACGCTGCATGGAGTGCAGCACGGGGTCTTACCCGCCGCTGGGGTCTTCTGCTATTGGGACTGCCGTAGGGCAGGGGGACACGGTACACGGCCATCGCGAGGAAAGTGTCGCCGGCGGTGGTCAGCGGCTTCGAGGGGCAGAGATGGACCTCGAGCAGGAGCCGCGAGCCCACGGTGGCGCCGTCCACCAGCAGCGTGTCGCCATTAACGGTCTGAACATTGGTGGCATCCAGCTCGGACAGGAACCGGATCGCATGCGAGAGGAGGTCGTCCACGCCAGTGCGCACTGTTAGCGAGCGCAGCACTTTGCCGCCGCCGCTGCTGTCGCCATTGCTGCCGCTGTCGCTGTTGCTGCCACTGCTTTGGTCAGGAGAAGAGGCCACCAGGTCGCCTCTCTGCGCCTCGCGGTCCAGGAGCCGGAGGGATATCGAGTAGACCTTGAATCCTTCCAGTTCCTGTTCCCCGGAGCCAGAGCCTGGCCACACCTCCTGATTGCCGCCCTCGTCCACGCGCCACTGGAGCCACTGGAGGTTCAGCGAGTTGCCGTCAGCCGCGGTCCAGTCGGCGGTTCCACCAGCGGCATCGTTCCAGACCCGAGAAGTCTCACGCCACTCCCTTGCTCGGGGCTGCCTCCTCAGGGAGTCTCCATTGCGCACTCTGCACGGGGCATTACGCGCGCGCCTGGGTGCCGCTGCGGCGCGCGACGTTCAGGTAAAACCCGAGCGGCAGGTCGCTCACGAGGGGCGCGAAGTGCCAAAAATTAGTATCAGCCCCGACAAGTTTATATACATGGAGAGCTGCTTGTGCCGCCATCAATCTCCGAAATGGCAAACACATTTGCTCTTCACACCGCAGACCACTAGCAATGTTGAATCTGCAAAGTAAACTTTCCCGCAGCGGCACTCTGAAACCCAAAGCCCTTTTTCCTGAAAACGCGGCAACTCAAAGACAATAGCACACGACCACCCTCCATCTGCTCTCTTGCTGCTCAGGCTAGCCTAAAGCGAACATTTCAACATGCGGCCAACTCCCCCACGCCAGTAAATTCATCAGCTCCTTACTCCGCAGCTGGTAGACAGAATGGAGTCCGCCAAGTTAGTTCTCCCGCTGCCGCGCGCAGGACTCCAAAGCCCTTCTCCGAAGCGTTGAAGTGGAAGGCAGTAGCACACGCTCATCTTAGATACGAGGCACTGCAGGCCCTGTAGCAGCGCCGTTAAAGGCTGTGAAGTCAGAGCCACAATGCTTAATAACATAGCAACATGGAAACCTCTCGCCCAGCCGTTGCCTCCAAAATAGCAAAGCTCGCCACCAAACGGCGTCCACTGGCTGGAGCACAGGGTACACGTACTCTCGTCAGTTCTGTCCCAATGTACGCCGGAATGCCTAGGGAGAAAGGCTTCGGAATAGCAACCAGCTCTAAATCTCTCCCGAACAGAAGGCCTTGCAGCTGTTTCGGCAAATTGTCGCTGGCGAGGACGAAGCTCGAATGGTGTGGCACAGGCTACAGGCGCCGCAAGCTAATCTATTTCCGCCGCATCCTTGTTCCTGAAGCTCCGCCACAATGAAGACCGCGCTTGATGCTAAATAAATGCCTCTTCGGTGTGCAACTTTTCCCTCCTTTAAATTACTTGCAGCAGAGATATGCCAGATCTACCGTAACACCGCTCACAAGCCTGCTTTCCTGTTGGCAAGAGCCTGCGCAGGTCGCCGAGCTGAATCATCTGCGCGAATGTAGCAGGTGGCTCTGCGTGTACCGCCCCCGCGGCCCTAATCACGACGAGCCCTCCTTGCCAGTATGCTACTCACCCCGTTTACCTCCGTCCACTAAGGCCCGGAATCAGGTAGCCGCGAAGCTGCGCAAGTTGCTGAGCCGGGGCATTTGCGCAAATACACCAGAAGGCTCTGTACGAGCCGCGCCCGCGCAGACTACCATGACGAGCTCTCACTGCCACGAAGATATGCCCCGCTTCACCTGCCTCCACTGAAGTTAGGGCATCGGACTGCCAGTTGCGCCAACTGTTGCTGAAGAGTGCTGCGACCAAGAAGAACGAATGGGGAAGGTCGAGGCAAGTCCAATGTCGGTGTGCGAGAGAAGAGACCTGCTTGCCTGATCTTGCTGGCCTGTTGTTGTGGGTCCCCACCTCTTGTGTTGCATGCCTACGAAGCTTTCAGTGCCCAAACGCTGTGTCCAAACCTGAGAGCCTCGATGTGCCCTTGAGCAAAACAATCTCTCATAATCTTTTGCATTTGCCTGCTAAACAATATAGTAGGCAATGATGACGTTTGCACAAATTCACGATGCACAAGACTTTACGAAACGACCATAAGATGAAGGAATGTTCAAGTAGGAGGTTGGGATAAATTTAAATCCTAATTGAGTGGAGAGATGCGCCGAGTCCTCTATTTGAAAGTTCTTCCGTGTCCGAAGTTGGAGTTTGTCCGGCGTTCTTTTGTTCTATTAATAATGTCCTAAAGACACTGGTGATAATAGGTACATCTTATTCTATTCATAGTCTTTGCGAAACTAAAATGGGCTCTTACAGGGTCAATACACAGGCGGCTAACAAACAAGATACCCTACTCCCAGCTTAGTAGTTGGGGAACCAATTTGGGCACTTAACTACACAGTAGCCAAGTGGATAAGAGACCAGGTTTTCCCGGGGCTACACGTTTGGGTATAAACGAACTAGTCTTGGTTGCCTTATGCATTCTCATAATTTGAACATAGAAAGTCAGATTGTAATTCAGGAGGTATCGCACAGTATAGGAGTGCAGGGTAAGCTTTTCGATAGACTGAGAGATAAGCCCAAGATCACATACTTTTGTATTGCGCGAGACATGGAGTGTTGCGAGTAAAGAGCAGCTTTTGACACAGTCGCAAAGCAGTATCCATCCATTTTCTGTCAAACAAAATGCCACAACATGGATGCCATGCCTATGGAAAAGAAGAAAGTCTAGTAGTTCATGCAAATTTGTTTTGTTGAAACATTTATTGAAGCTGAAAGTTGAGAAAATTCAGAGTGTTAAAAAGAGGACTCTATTTCAAATAGGAACTATGCAAAGCAGAATGCGTGCCTGGTCGAGAAAATTGGAGAGTGCAAAGCAAACCCACTACGGTGGCCGACACAGGTATTATCTTTGATGGAAGCGTCTTGGTGTTGTTGCTATGCGGCGCTGCTTTGTCGCCCTTGTGGTGCAGTTCAATAT